>VOMN01079318.1:0-22085 GCA_014899125.1 Orchestia grillus
AATGAAGCGTTTTAATTTATTTAATTATACTCAAGCATAAGCTACAAAGAACATCCACTCTTGCATTACTTTAATAAAAACTTTCATTAAATTGCTTTACAAAATAAACTGAAATCTTTTGTCAATTCACCACAGCAGTAATAGTTAGAATAAGACTTTTTCGGTTACTAGACTAACGCGACGCAAATTTCAGTACCTAATCTAAACTAACTACTAACATCGACTCACTACCAATGTAGTAATTCTTGTTTCCTCGCAGTAAACCAACTTTTCTGAACCTCAAAATGACTATAAACTACAATTGACTGATTATAATCAGTTAATTTTAATTTTATGTCTACTATTAGAACGGTAACAAATTAGACTAATAGCAGTAGAAATTAGATGTCTCTGGTGAGTTTTCGAATAAATATTTGAACACTCATAAAAGACGTCATTCAATAAAAGACGCTCTGCTTCTTATAACAACATTATTAAGACATTTCGCTTGGACAGGAAGTTCAATACATCAGTCATTCACTGGTTCCTTGTTTTGAATCAACCTAACTTGTCACCCGACCTGATAGCAGATAACCAAATGGTGAGATACTCTGATGCTTGTCAGATACTTAAGATACTATGGTAAGATACTTTCATAACGATGTCATACATCGAACCCATGGTGAGGATAAAATCGAATTATTTATCATCTATTTAAATAAAATTATAAGGAATTTGCGGTGCATAAAATCTAGCTTAACTTCGAATTACTACGCCATCAGGAATCTATATCTGTATCCAGGCCAACTTCACGGCACGAATGGTAATAAATAATTAAAAAGCTATTATTCTTAAAATATTTATTAAATAATATTCTTTTCATTCAATTCCAGAACCCATTTTATTTCCGAAAGAGTGTATAATTGCTACATTTGTGAAATTCAAGTGATTATGTTTCAAAGCCTGATTTCAATTTATTTTCAAATACGTTTCTTCAAAACAACCGATGACAATTTAGATGCATTCAAGTATAATTCCGTCCACAAATGAAAGAGGTGATTATTCGGAGCCAACCATTTCATACAAAAAATATGAACAGGAAATTTGTTAGGGATTTTTCTTCTGCAGTTCGTTACCAACGCAGGAAAAAACGGATGGAAGCTCTCTTTTCTCTCGCTCACTAATTGCATTTTCGTTGCATTGTGAGCTTCCACTTTTCAAATACGTTTATTGGAGACGTTTCGTTGGCCTATTTTAAAGCGGCACGCGTTCATTTTGGTGAAATTGGCACCGGAATTCGAAGTGAGGCGATAGAATACATCGGAGACCCAGACAGGACCGGAGGTCAATATCCAGCCCGTCATCAATTTCCCTCGATACGAAGATAAACATTGACGGGGTTACAGGGACGATTAATTTCCTGCATGATTCCTCCATGGCACCAGTTTCAGAAGTCCACTACATTGGCTTTATCTTTCCATAAATTCTACCTTACACGTAACACTGTGAAAAGAAGTATTAAATGAGTCGGCAAGTTCTATTTATTTGGCTAATGGTCAATTAATAGGGATCACGTGGAGTTGTAGTGATAAATTTTGCGTTCTTATTAAAAGGAAGATTTAATTCAGAGAGTTATAGAACACGAAAGCGCTCACTGCTTCTCGTTATTGCCAGAGTTTTTAATGGAGTTATTTATTATGCTATGACAAATTGCATTATCGGCCAGTAAATTGCCATCGAGGCCAATCCTAAGAGCTCATCGAGTTTGAGAGGAATTATTTCACGATCGTTGCTTGACTACACGCAACTATACCGACTCGGCGATAATTGAGGCCTGTAACTCTCATCCGGTTCCAGTGGTAATAAAATGAAAAGAATTTGTGCAGATATTTTTTGCTAGGAAATTGGAGTAGAGCAATGCAAATTGGGGAAAATTTCCTTGATTTCTACTCATTGAAAACCATAAAGAGAGCAGAACTGTTGATGGTTCTTCTACACGGAAAAATCAGTCTCATTCAGTATGGTGTCTAAAAGGGCTAGCTAATTGCCCCAATTGATCATGGACTCGTGCGAAAGACAGAACAATAACGCAAATGATAAACGCTAAAGAATATTATGCTTGCAGGTTATAAACACGGCTTCAAAAATGAACGAAAGAAAGAAGTAANTAAAATACTCCTATAAGTTGTGGAGACTACAGATGCAATAAAAGTTTGAAAAATGTTCATATTACTATGAATATTTTTTTCCGTGCATTTTTATCAAATGGAACGGAAAAGCAGCACCCTTATGCTGCTTACACTTCTTTTAAATAAAATTGGATGAAGAGTTTCAGCCTCAGCACAAGCTCATTGATTTGAATGGTGAATGATGAAGTCCTGTTCCATTGCAAGACACTTTTAGTTCAGCAAATTTGAAGCTAGCCTAAGGCAAATAAAATTTAAAATGTCACAAAAGTTGTGAAAGCTAAATGATTAATTTTATACAATAATACTGATATTGATGACTGTCGGTTTCAACTAGTATCAGTTTGGTTAAAGTCTTAATCTTTAACCAAAAATTGAAAAAACGAGGGTAGCGATAAAAATCATCAACTTCTCTGCACTCAAACCGGCAGTTTTTGAGTAAAACGTAATTATCAAAGAATGCTACATAAAACAATAAAATGAAGTGCATGCATCATCTTACCGTTAATATTAAAAAAGCATACAAAAATGAATGATAACATACACACTTTCTAAAGGAACAGTACATAAACAAAAAATCTAACCTAAATCTAATATCAGGGATAAAAGAGGTTATTGCGTAAATAAAGCAACAGCTGTGTGATCTGTGCTGAGGTTTGGCCTATGTTTTGCTGTATGGAAAGATTGTAAAATCCTAATGCCTGAGGGACACATAAACGAAACTCTTTTACAATGATCTAATGGGTATGGATAGACTATGAACTGTTACATGTTTCATAAACATGTGAAAAGAAATGAACAGTATACAAAATACGAGCGATGTTCAAGTATGTATATATATATAGTGAGCCCAGCTTAATGGGTCCTTAAACAATAATTGAGGAACAATAAGGGATTTATTTACCAGTTTCTTGTTTCATGGTGTTTATAAAAGTCACACAACTGCTGCTGTTTTGTTACAAAGTTTCTACGTATATCTTAAGTGCAACTGTTCGACGTCTGCTTCAATAGATATTACGCAACCACGAAACATGAACAACTTGGAGCTCAATATAACTGATCCATACACCACCATGTTCTGTTAAATAACATGTGAATCAATGATTAAAATTTTTAAAAGCAGAGCACATCTCGCAGCACAATAGTGACATCCTGAAGTCAAAAACATATTACAGTTATTTTGAATGACCGCACTCGCAATTGAAAAATCCCTTTGACTGATCAATCCAACGTTTCCACTCGTTCAGTTCTGCGTGGCTTGAAAAAATATTTTTTAGCACATACTCATCTCACTTAGCTACTCTTCTTAAAATCCTAAAGTATTGGTGAAACGTAGTTGATATCTTATTGCTTGCCGATAGAATTATGTACCGTCAACTGCTACACAAATGTCGCCTAATGTGTGTACCGGCGTAGAATACATCGGAGACCCAGACAGGTCAGCGGAGGTCAATATCCAGCACGTCATCAATTTCCCTCCATACGAAGATAAACATTGACGGGGTTACAGGGACAATTAATTTTCAACTTTTGTGATGCCTTAGTATTGTAGTGATTCATTTGATATTGAAGAACTTTGACTCGGCCTAATAGAGCAAACTCGCATCGTTTTGATAGATGCATCAGTTTTCATTGCTTTGATTTGCAAAGTGATGGCTTACTTTCACCGCAGAGTATTTCCCTCGACCACAGAAATTTTTAATGAGAAGTGAAGTCGCAGGCGAGAGTTTCTCAGCTATTTATTTCACGTCACCAAAAAGAGGCAAATTTATAGAAAATATATTGTCCATATTAATAGTCATTGGCTATCCATTAGAACTAATTTAACACTATCAGCAGTAATTCAGCAACCATAAGTAAATAAGAAAAACTTGTGAATTGACTTTGAGTATATATTTCATTCACTGCTACTGTTAGGGACGAAATCATTTCAACACCCTCCAACATTCAACACTTTAACAAATTTTTTGAAACCTAGTTTTCTTTCAGTCCTGAGTTTTTATACGTTCATAAGCACATAAAAGGAATTTAAAACTACTCGTATTTTAGAAAATTTATGGCAGGAGTATTTTAATAAGGAATAAAATAAGGAGTATTTTTGCAAAAGTTATGAAGACAAGGTTTTTAGACAGCGAGAAAATATTAACATAATTGATGTTAAGTAGCGGCCCGTATGAAATGAACTGATGCATTAATGGCAGCATGAAAATTTGTAAAAATAAATACTAACATACGGTCAAATTCGATTTGGAAGTACGCATAATATTGATGTTTTCTCTTCATGTTGCTGATGAAATATCTCGGTAAAAATGTCCTTTGCAACTTTTATTAAAATTAACGTTTTAATAACCGGAGTTAATCATGCATTCATTCTACATTTTTTTTTAAATTTAGTGCAAAGAGATGTTCAAATCCTCGGAGGAATTTTACAACTTCTCTTAAAATGAGCTTCTGAAATACACAGCTGAGGAATTCAGACACCTCAAATCAAGCCAAAATTCTAGGTATTTGCGTCGTACGCAGAGAGGGCCAACACGCAAGCATCACCAAGGGCTCTTATTAAAGAAGATATGCGAGCGAAATATCAGCTCCTGAGCCACACAGCTGCTGCAGCAGGGGCCCGCAGGAGAGCGAAATGATTTTCTTCGCATGGCCAAAGTTTATGAAGATTCTTAACAAAGAATTTCAACTCTAATGTCCTCGCGTTAGCCTCATTTTTACGTCACGGTAATTTAACTCGAAACTAAAAGTTCATCTCCCCGCCGTGAGTATAAAATATTTGAATGGCGATTAAGCCAATGTTACAACAGTGACATTCAAGGCACCTCACTTTACTAAATTCCTGTCAACATTCTAAAAATTAAAGTACTGAGCTCAAATTTATTATTTTTCCCCTACATTATAATCTTTATTAATTTGTTTTGCACTAGTTGAAAGAAAAATTATAGATTCTGCTTTTCTATGCCTAATTCAATACTGAATATACTCTACGCACTTTTTTCGAAATCCCTGCTTCTGTGCCGTGAGTCGGAAAACCCTAACTTTTCTCATGCAGTAATTGTCACCTTTTTATCGGCTGGCGAGTGCTTACCGTTGAAGGGGACAACCCCACTCAAGTCCCCGCTCCCCATTGCTCTCAAGTTCCAAACGTGAGCTCGAGATCTCAGATTGTGCCAGCATCTGAACTTTGCACCGCGCGAGCTCGAAATGGCAAGTTCAGACTTCCTTCGGGCATAATTCGTTTTCCCTCGGATGCCTTTCCAATTTTCCCAGTCCTCGTGTCTCCGAGCGCAGCTTGATGATGTGCGTTTTGTCGACTAGCTGCTAAGTTTTGAGTGAGACTAAGGTTATATTTTCATTCAATTGAAAGTAAGTTTAATGTATTTACGAGTATGTATGTATCTGTCAATGAATTTCCCAGTCAATTCATTTCGAAAAGTTTTAGCAGTAGATTGCAGTGAATTAAAGCTCCTTCAAGGAAAACCGTTTCAGAAAACTATGCGGTCGAGAGAGTGAGGCTCTGCGTATTATACAACTTCCCATACTCTGTAACGAGTTCATTAAATTCTACAGTGAAATCTCAATGCAAAAAACGTTTTTATTGAAATTTGATGGAAGAAGAGCAATTGCGAAATACTAAGCTTAACATAAACGTTGACATAAATCCGCATTCAACGCTCGATAGCCTGGAACACTCGTACGCCATTATTCGCTACAGTAAGCCGCTTACCTTGTTTTAAAAATATTCCACCTGTATTTCGTGACTCACATAAAACTGAGAGTTTTCTTGAAATTTTATGTGCTGAGGTTTTTCAATACTTAATTCTCTAGATTCTTAACTTTGATTCTCTGTAAAGTTCAGTGTTACTACGAGAGACAGAAAAATGTGATGGCAAAGTAAGACTAAAGGCTTTTCCTCACCCCTTTTACAAAAGCCTCCCATCGCCCCAAAAGTGCCACGGCTCAAGGAATAGAGGCAGGAAGCAGCGCAAACAAAAGCAGCTTCCCTCAAACTCACCTGCAACTTGTGAGCTGAAAGCTTCGGAGTAATTCATAGCTTCATCATAGAAATTTTAGAATCAAGCTTTAATTTCTTTCAGCAAACGTTCTTTTTCCCGTAAGTTTCTTGGCTTCAAAGAGCACAACGGTCATCTTGCAAATTTGATAAACAAATTGAAACGATAACAAGTATCTTCCATGTGCAAAAATACTCTGAACAGAGCTCCTTTATCTCTTCACATATCCATCCATCGAGATTAAACTTTGTTTCGAATTCAAAAGGGTTGTTAATAAAATAAGTAAAATAACTTTACAAGAAATAAAGCGAAGCCTTTAGTTGCAGAGAGCAATCTGGCTCGTGCAGATCTAGGGCTCCTCCTCGTGTTTGAACAACCCGCCAACGTGACGAGGACCTCGCCAAAAACCGTAGTATTTTCCTCGCGTCTTTTCGTCCCGCTGTCACCTCACCCGCATTGAATGAACCGTCATGGCGAGCTCGCCACTCAAGTTTAAAGACGAGAGCTCATTTGCGTCCAAAAAAAAGTACGCAGGTACTAGGCCGACGAAAGGAAGCATGATATTAAACGGCTCTGAAAGTGTTTCATCACACGCTCCCTGCGGAACGTGCGACTATTTAAGGTGATAGAATATTGACTCTTCAAGCGGATGTTGGCAGTATCGTTTAAGAGATAATACGATTCATCCAGAACATAAAATACATGAACAAAAAAATGTCTTTTACTTATTCTGCTCAGAGCTATGCCCTTCGGTTTCATGAAACCGTGTTCATTCAATTGTTAGTTCAAAATGGATATTGGTTCAATTATATCAGGTTCGGCACGATTCAAAGAGTACCGTCCAGGACGTCATATATTTGGGACTTTGGTTCCTGGAGCCGAGACTACCGAAAAGCCATTTGATGTTCAAGTTTTCTGTTTGTTAAACTTCCTCTCCAAAAATATACCTGTGTTCTGAATATGAGTGGTTCCGAATCTTTTACCCATTTGAAAATTAATACATTAGTCCGGCTCTCCGGCAAGGAATGTTAAGGCAAAGTAAATACTTCATAATTTTACGAATTGTGGACTAGAATGAATTCTATGCAAAGAAGAAGCCAGAAATTCAGACCCAATGAAGATAAATCAATTATTTGTCGTGTGCTATAGCCATTAACCTAAATAATAACAATTTTCAAACGCAGTCCTACAAACTAGCTATTCGAAAGAGCTAGGTATGCGAGCAAGTTTTTCTTTCAATAGGACTCATACTCTTCTAGCACGTTCAGCTTAGAAAAGCATGAAAAAGCAGTGAGGCTGTCTAAAATTCATGGCAGAAACTACGAACATCTGTAACCACCTGGTCTTTAAGAGTTTTCTCATTCTGTGTTCCCAGAATAAGAGTTCTGCGATCAAGCAAAGGATTAGGCTTTTTGCTCTGCTGGAACACCACCATCAATCTGGCTGGATGGAATGTTCCTCCTGCAATCCTGATGTTGCTGGTAACAGACGAGCTAAGTCTTCCTAAGAAACGAGAACTTCACGCTCAAGCTTCGGGTTAATGCACCTGGAAGGTTCAAAATTACTTGAATTTGTGTTTTCGTCTCGAATTGACATGAAACGTGGAATCAAACCATTTTGAGGAGTACTTTATGACGCCATTGTAAAATTTAGGAGGAAAAACTGAGGAGCCGATCACCGTCGTAGAACTTATGAAGTTTAATTTGGGAAATGATTTTCTAACACGAAATATTAGAACATATTTTATATACTAACATAACAGTTAACTTAGTTAACCTTTAAAAAATTATAGCAAATAAACTTTGATATCGCATATTTGCATACCCTGGATTATGCTAAATACAGTAATATGAGAAATAAACTGGAGATAAAGAAAAAAGCAAAGTTTCAAAGGACGGTTTGAAATCTCTCAATAAACTCTTCGAAAGTCTATCATCTATTCAGAAAGTCCATATTTTCTATTCCGTGCAACGTGGGACAAGTAGTTAAACTCCATTATTAGAAAACGAACTCCCCACATTATTTAACTGAGTGATTGTCTCAACAAATACGAGAGTAATAAAAGAAGACTATCGAGAATTTAATTCCCTGAACATTACCCACTTTTGAAAAAAACGCACGGTCCTCTCGACATCGGATATAATATGTATCTATTTATAAATTTCCCATGATTCCACTCCTGAATTATACAAAATTATTGTCCCTGAAAGAGCAAACTTTGTCGAGAAATGCCTCGTATATTTTAGACATCGTGAGGGCAACTTGTTCCAATTACTGTTGGTTTCAGGACCACGAGCTGAATCACTTCCTAGGAATCATACCAACACCAAAACCAATTTATGTTGAGTTATTTGCAAGACACGTGAACGATGGACTCAATTTGCTATGATTTTTATGTATTTTCCGGGTAGTGCAATGATGCAATTAAATCATTTGATATCAGTCGTGTCAAGTCAAAACAGTTGTCAAGATATATCTTCTAGGTTCATTTGGCATTCCGTAAATCTGAAGGCTATCATTCGTGACTTATAAGTTCATCAAAAAATATATCAGAGTACAAACGAATGGCAAATCTATGACAGATGATCATTTCTCAATGTCCTTTAATTATGCTCGTAAGCTTATTGCAAGCACATATTTTATAAGAGCTCCGAATATGCATGCATAGGAATAAGATAAAATAATTAGAATAAGAAGATTCTCATGTATGGTCGTCTATGTATATGCTATAGTAATTTAAGGCCCTTCACGATTTATTTTGAACTTCCAATGCTTTGCGCTTACTCATTTGGCCTGTGTATGTTGTGTGATTTCATTTAGTGTATGAGCCGATTTCTTGAAAATGAAAAAAGATTTAGCTATATGACGAGTAGAAAAGGATTTATTTTATAAAAACATCGTCTACTATAGAAGTATAAGACATTCAAGAGCATGTGGGATTTATGTTCTGGTAACATCGTCTACTATGTAGAGAAGTATTAAACAGTCAAGAGCATGTGCGATAACGGCCTCTGAATTAAGTATAAATAATTACTCATTTATGACATGAACGGTAAATTTACTTTTCAAAACATTCCGTTTACGATAGCGAATCAATCACCAGCGTGCCATTATATCCAAAATCTCTAACCTGGACATAATGGCCCTCGTTTGCTACCGTTCATCAGTATGCACATCACCCTTTGCGAGACTGTAACGATGCATTCAGCCGAGTTTGTCGATGCAATCAGTTCTGATAATCTGTGCACTCGCAATTCTTTTCTAGCCCTAGCACTGGTGCGATTCTATTAATTATTGCTGTAATTCCAACAGTTAGCCCAAGCTTTAGTTCTTTAGTCGCATAATTTTTTTTCTGTAAATATCAACTATCATCTACTGCAGCGATTTTACTGATGCTGTGAAATAACCCTAATAGTATAAAATCATTGCCAAGGAAATAACCAAATGCTTTGCACAGGCGAGGTTGGAAATGATACATTCATTAAAATAATACTCTACGGACTTTAGGACGTAAATTTCATTTACTTTCTCAACTTGTTAGCGTGAATTGGAAAATCGGAGTTTTATAGGCAATTATAGGGTACACAGAAAAATTAGAACTGCTGAAAAACTTGATGAAAACTTAAAAATCCAACAAAAAACTTGTATTAACGACAATTAAATCATTGCAACTTGTCTTTTGAGAGATAGTAGTATAAATTTTCAAATGTTTGAAAATTACGTCCTGGAGATGGCGTGCTTTGTATGTGAGTGAGATCGGAATTAATGATTTTTCTTTTCTTTCTCTCTTTCTTTCTTTCTTTTTTCCTTTCTTTCTTTCATTCTTTCTTTCTTTCGTCCTCTACGTATGCATATTCATATTTACAGTTTACTGCGGAGGCTTAAAATATTCCAACGAGCTCAGTATATTACTCCATAAGATTCCTAAGTCTTTCAGACTTATCTGAATTGAATATTCGACTGAATTTGAAAAACTCATATAATAAAAAACTGTAAGTGCTCTATCATTCTGCACTATTTCTTATTAAATTCCATCAAAGGCAAATCCAGTATAAGCATCACCGTTTCTGTCATCAGGCCGACTCGGTGTCCGACTGAATTCACAACAAATCGTTTCTGCAGGCATTTTGACCGCCAGCCCAGAAGCTTTTAGAAATTTATCAAAATATCTAATTATACAGTTCGTCCTTGTCGCCCTGTGTTCCCCCTGTTGAAAGCCGTGGTCATTTCAGCATCTACATACCTTGTAGCTGTGCATTAAAAACAGACTTTTTACTACGATAGAACAACCCCAGTTTTAGAGGAAAAATGTCAACGTTCATGATGAGAGAAACTCGTTGAAAATGCCATGGTTGCTGAGCTGAAAGCTGGTTCGAAGTCATTTTGACTCTTGAATAAAACTGTTTGAGCTTTGCCATGCGTTTTCGAGCAATTTTCTGGTTGTATGAGTAAATAATGATCTCGAAATTTATGACTTACTGCAAGTAAATGGGTTATTCATTGAATATTATATAAGAGTAAATATCAAAGTACTACAAACCGATTCTCGTAAACATTTTCACGCATTGTTAAAACTTTTACTTATAATTCATAACAGTCTCCAAAATGAATTACTGATCTTAATTCCATACTCGGAGTTTCCCAAATGCACCACGAAATACAAAATTTCGTGCAGTTTCAGGAAGTGTTGCCGTAGACTTAAAAAAAAACACCCTCATTCGTGCATGAATTTTGCTTTGCTGTTTAATTGGAACATGAAAGAACGAAAAAAACTCGCTTGTCGGGGAACATGTTCATTTTACACGCGCAGTCAGACCCGCTCATGGATAAAAAGATGCCATTGATAAAAGACTGAGAAAACTTTTGAGGATGTAGTGGAATAGGAGAAACCAAACAGTACGAGCTGGTTCTTCATTCCTTCATAGAGTGTTTGATGAAATAGTTCATGTGCATTTAGTTTAGAAGCGCATGGGTGTTTTAAAAAAAACTGTTCTTAAACTTCGTATTGTCATTAGATATTCAAGCTATACCACGAATGGCCCACTCTTTGTATACATGCATCCTGTATTATAATCATTTGCTCAAAGTCTCAACACAAACAAATTTAGGCTCATGGGAAGGTTTTAAAAGAACATCACCGGTGAGCTGTGGCCACAGCACGAGCTAAGATGGCGGCATGTTTGTTGTGCGTCAGACTTTGAGGGACTGGTGACACGACCTTGAATTTATGCTTTATATAGTCTACGCATAGTTTCTCTAGTGCCTCTTCGTTTTATCTGGGACTATAAAGTGGCTAGAGCGGTGAGAGAACTATCGCGACGAAACCAAATCGAACGAATATTTAGGATTCCCCACTTTAAATCTCCTAGTAAAGCCGAGAAAATCTCCGTTCAAAATATAGTGACCCTAGTATGGGCATCATTACACAAATTAGTTCTAGTTAAACTAAAGCCCTCAACTCTTACAAGATAACTGACGTCGCTACGCACATGCAAATTGGTTCACAACGTAAAAATATGCAACTCAGTGTTTCAAGAGAACTGGCCGATAACCTATCATTAAAATACCTCTGTGATCGCTTATAATTGACAAAAACTTTTGTCCTATTTTATATCCATTTCCTACCGACGGTAAAACGTATGAATACAACATTTATCAAAGAAATTTAGTTTTATTAGGCCGGTGTAGTAGTAAATAACTCTGATATGCATATAATATGAGCAATATCCTAGCTCTTTGCTTTCAGAGGCGCAATTATTTGATAAACGATAACTGGGGCACAGAATTAGTGCTCGCTCTCCGGTGTGAGTGAGGCATCACGAGGCGCCCGCTCCCGTGGCTTGGTCTTCAGTGATCACTGAATTTCCTAAAGTGATGCAACATCGCAAGCACAGAACCACTGCATTCCCACTCCGTCTGTTTGTGAACAAAGATCTGATACGTGAAACTTGAAATCTATTTAATGCATGTGTTAATATTCCCTCGGATATTGGTGTCAGAAATAGTGCATCCTTATAAATGCAATTCTTAATACGCTAGGTAGAATGGGAGTGAGTGAACCAGGCTTAATAGTGAACTCACTTGCATCACAAAAATTAATTGCTAATATTGGACAAAGAAATTTCACTTCGCTCCGATAAAAACTACCGCAGATTAGTCAAATATTCTTCTGAAATACGGGGCTTAATTAGAAATTATTTTTTGTCAAAAATCTCCTAGAAGTAAATTGAACCTGTCCCCGGCCGGCGTCGTACTCCAGCTCAAGGAAAACAAGGCTGAGCCTAAGTAATTTTGAAGGACTTTCCTCGAGCACCGACGTGCGTTTGGAAGACCAACGACGAATACGCGCTGCTAGTGGACAATTTTGCATGAGCTGAATGGTCATTTGTAGATATTTGAGAATCCCTGAGCAAATTTTTCAGTCCAATATTTACCTGCGCAAAAATTAACATTCAACTTCAAATTAGCAAATTAGAATGTTTCCGCCCCAGTCAAATATGGTATTCTTCTCTTCTAGACGCAGAAGAATGAGCCTTGAGCGCTCGTCTCTCGAAAATTTCTGCCATGGAAATTTGGCGGTTTCGTTTGCAAAGAAGTAAGAGTTCAGCAAATTTAAAGAGATTTCGAGTGGGCTGATATTTCGCATCCATTCCAACAAAAGTCAAAAGTTTGAAATTTTATGAGAACAATATAATATCATTATTTAGCATCACCGGATGGCAAAAAATCTAACAAAAGCACATCAGCTCGTTATTTCTTTCACGCAATTTAAATTTTCTTCAGTGAAGTATGGCGTTAGCAAACGAGAAAATTGATCCTCGCATCGCATGGCAATGAAGCAGTTTAGCACCTCCATAGAATACAATTGGAGATTACTGTGATAACTTTTGCAGCGCCAGGGTAAACGATCGGGAAAATGAGGCGGATTTTCTGGAGCGCAAACCTCATCATATGCAATGCAAATACTTTTCATGATAAGTTATATGGTGAGTTCGGAACCTGTTTAATTTGCAAAAAGGAATAAATTCCACTTTTAGAGACGTCCAAATTATACAAGTTTTTTAAATGTGATAATTGGTTTTTCTTCAATTTGGTCTGCAGAATATCTAGATTTTAAGACAAAACATCAAATGCAATGGTCATCTCGAAGCTAAAGCTTTCAGTTTAAAGTTTGTAAGCCATCTTCGACTAGTGTTATTCACTCTGAGCTTCATCATCAAACATAAAGTAAATGTTTTTGCTGGCTTTCGCAGCAATTTCACTTGTTGTTAAGAAGAAAAGCGTTACCAACCAAAAATTGAATTTAGATCCATTTAGATAGCCACTACTCAAACCGAAAGTTCAACGAAAATTTATCCGTCAACAATTAATACTGATGACCGATATGTTGAATCATTATTTATAACCAAATTTAACCTTTTATTGGTGTACTATCCGACGTAGTGAACAATTACTCTGAAATTGCTTTGAGCTTTTTGGATAGCCTAACCATGATGACCCTCGCGCTGAGCTCCTCCCCCAGACAGCAGTACGTATTCTCTCTATCTTTTGGACTTTCAAAAAAACGGAAAAAGGAGCAGATAAGAACAAATTGCGCCACCAGAAATTTATGGTGCGCATGCTTAGTTCCGTGAAGTCGGCCTCAAAATTTAAGAGGTCCCAAGTAAGGTTTATTAGGACTCGGTGTGTGAACGCCAGCTTCCTTGAGAGAAGATTCGCTGACATAGTTCACTGTCAAATAATGTTGAAATAATAATATTGAAGTTTTTAATCAACATCAAGTATTTTCCTTTCACAATTCAGATTTTTAGTCTACAAAATTAGATTTCCAAAGTTCCCTAAGAGAATACTTTTGTAACCGGCTTTTCAAATTGGTGATTAGTAACCTAGAAAAAAATTTACTTAAGTGAATGATTATCTGCTCTATTAGCATTTTTACATCTTTCGCGGTTTGGCAGCCAAGTCTGACGGAATAATTAAAAATTTAAAGCTGCTTTTCCATGTGCGTTTCTTTTGAAAAGAAAATGTCGCTTTTTTTTAGTATTATTCATTTACAGACAATTTACATACTCGTAAATAACTCTTCGAGCCTATCAGTTATTATCAAAATCCAAAGCAGATGTACTGTTTATTCATACATATGAAACGATTAACATTGTAATTTTTTCCAAAATTTAGATTATGACAGTGGATTAGATAGCAGGAGGAGCGACAAATAATTTTGAAACTTCATCTAGTGATAAAAGAACTTTTTCTATAACCCTTGTACAAGATTTTTAACGATTATATCAGCAAATGAACATAATCCAAAATAATCGTCCAGAACAGAATCCTTTCAGTATAAGTTGTCTTATTTATATGCAAGCAAAATCATCTTGCTAATATACACTCCCAGGAGTGTGCACAGATATGTTACTGCAGACGTAGGAAAATTAAAAAAAAAATCAGTACCAACGCACATCACTGGCCATCCAACCCCTAAAATAACTTCCATCCCCTAATGTACGCGTCGTCGTGAACGAATAATTCTTGGGTAACGTGGAGTCCCTGATTTTAATTTTTGCTCGCAGGTCTCTTGTGAAATGCCACTGCAAAGAACAACTTCATTCTCCTTGTCAAACAGTGGCCAAATTCTGTCAATTATTCCAGGCTGAGTTTCGTTTAGTTTCCGCCTAAAAACGAGGCTAAAATGGAATTCGATTAACTTGGTTCACTTTGCTCGAAACAAAATTGAAACGAGCACTTAGTCCCCGGGCACATACACATGCTGTTCCCAGGCCAGTGGACTGCCCGGCCGTCAGAGCTCACTCATGGGAACTGCAGTCCAAAGTCGCGCTCAAAAAATGCTTCAAAAATGCGCTAAGCAGATTTTTCAGCCCTACTTAGAAATGCCAGGGATCAAAGACTTTGTTAATCAGTTAACGCCAATACATGCATTTGATGCACAAACAAACTTATTCATCCTTTTCACACGCAGAAGTCGAAAATTCCAACTTAAAAATATAGATTCACGACTTTAGAATGAAATCTTTTTTTTAAACTGCCAACTGTCCTTGACAATTTTGCAAAAGAAAGTTGCTGATGTACATATATATGCTTCACCATCCATAGGCAATTCATTATTGTGTTCACAAGAGTTATACAGGGAATTGAAGATATTTGTCGTAAGTTACTGATTTTTTAATGACCAGCTCAACATTTTTAAACCTTGAGAGTCCTGTGAGTAATATTTCATTCAGTAAAATATTTCCTTGTAATGATGAATTTGGAAGAACTTAGTCTGCCCTGCTTGAAAAACATTCGCTCAAGTGGCTCTTGCAGTAGAATAGCAAAGTTCCCGCACCTGCCCGGTACGAAGGTTCCTTGTACTCGTTATAGCTCATCCACGTATAATGGCTTATTTCAAGCCAAGGCGAGACAGGAAGACATCTCTCTGATTTACATTTTGTGTGTGGTGGTATCAACTCTTCCATCAAGCCCTCATACAAATGCTGGCGTTAAAAACTTCAGAATCGACTTCATGGTAAAACCTGAGTCGATATCTAAGTACCGACTCTAGCTTCATTCTGTTGGACTCTGATTCCCGCTCTGAGCATGGATCCCTGTTCAACAGCATGCTGCCGTAACAATAACTAAGGAGATGCAGTTGGAAAAGTACTGCTCGCTTGAGAATGTTGTCACAGATATAGGCACCCTCGTACGCTCTTGGAAGAAACATAATGCAACATTTTTCAAAAGAAAACCCGGAATTCGAATGCACTCTCATTTTCACGTTGTGAGACCATCACCTACTTCAGAGAAATACTCATAAAAAAGAAGGAGTTTCCGGGAACTTTTCGACTCCATTTTCATAAGGAACCTCGAAAATATTCGTTATGGCAACTCAAGTCCAACCGTCAAGCCTTATAGCCGACCGTCTTTCTTCTCGAGCGTAGCAGAGCGCAATTTTAGTAGAGAGCAATTTTCGACGAGTCGGAGATAGGGACGCTCAGAGAGACATTTGGCTTCACCGAAGGTAGATATTGTTACAGTTTGTTGCAAGTGGCTTTTACCGATCCCTTGAATAGAAACCTTCACGAGGATTCCATGAAGATCTTCCATAATTCATTGTTTTCTGTGCTTCACGATGCATATGCGGTTCTGCCCGAATGAAAAAGAAAATACCACACACAAATCGAGTAGGGCTTCGAGCAAGATTGCGAACGAAGTTACCGGGCCTCGCCGTTATAGTCATCCGTGAATGCGCTCAGTTTTCTGAATTGTAGACGAACTTGCAACGTGTGTGCAAGCTTAAGTCAAGCGTGAAAGCACTGCTTGAGCTGCGGCTCGACTGCCCAATAACATTTTAATAATCGTCTTCCCACTCACGCTATCAACGCGGAAATGCGGTTGTCATAAAGCAATTTCATTTCCAGGTAACCTGCGCACAAGGATGTTTTCTTTTGCGCTTTATTGTATTCGTACAACAAAACGGAACATTTTCTCGCGTGGAACTTGAGTCATTTCTGTAAAGTTGATAGAAGATTACGTGAATTCAGCTTATATCTCTCGAACGTGGCTTCAAACACATTCAAATTTAAGTTTAACAATGAACAGTGACTCAAGAAACGAGTAATTCGGATAAATAATTCTTCTCACTCGTAATTCCATGAAGCCCTACATACACGGGCCAAGCTTTCAGATCTTCGCCCTGATATGTTCCAACGTGAAGCGCCGTTCAGATTCCCGTGTTCTAGTTACTTTTCAGTTCAAAATATTTCCCTCTCCTACATTTCAGTCGTGCGAATGTAATGGACCACCGGAGATGCACACGCGTAAAATAATGGAGTAGTTCTATGCGCATGATGGAATAAATTTAAGACTAGTTTCAGCATCCGGGTTATTGGAACCTTTTTCTTCGTTATGAACTTACTCCGTGCCCGGAGCTCCAGCGAAATTTTATTAAGATGGAAAATGGAATGTAAGCTCAGCTGGTAAGAAATATACACAGTAATAACTACTCCTCATTTAGTCTACTGTGCGACTGATTGTCTCTTGAACAAGTTCCCATAACAAATTACTAAAGCTAAGACAAACGTCAGGGCAGCTATTTGTTAGCTAATATAGGAATAAAAACACATTATTCCTAATTTCCTATACTTCTATTTAGAATTTTTCATCGTGATTATTAAAAAAACACATTTTGTATTCTTATTTATGACAACATATGCAGTTTATCTTCCATCGCTAGCTGAAGCTCTAAATGTGTTTTCAGCTTCAAAACGTTGAATTTCCCTACATTTTCCTATCCTAAACTCTTTATCAAATCATTTGATATTCAAGCCTGACCAGAGATCGGAGTAGCTTGTGGGTAACAGGAAGCAACATACTCGACAGGCAGCTAATTCCTCGACCGACCAGCACTTCTTCTCTATGGTACAGAAACTGTGAATCCTCATAGCCCTGCAACCAACGCTCGCTCACGTGTTACGTGCATGCTGGTACCACAGACCATGAGAAACACTCGCTTTAAAATGCACGCCATGCATGCTGCCCATATGCTAGATAAAGTTGCTCACGATACGATATTATGGAGCAATACGTTAAGGGTATTTCTTAATATGTCGAGTGAGCTCCAAAAACAGAACTATGATATGTATACTCCCAACTAAATAGTAAAAATTCTAATACAAAATCACGGGTTAGTTGACTCGAGTAGATTTTAAACGATTTCGTGAGGGCCGAGATTTTTTCAAATGTTAGCGGTGTAGAATTGTAACTACACCGCTAACATTTGAAGAAATCTCAGCACTCACGAAATCGTTTAAAATCTACTCGTATCAAAGAACTCGTGATTTTTATTATAATTTTTTTACTATTTAGTTGGGAGCATACATATGATAGTTCTGTTTTTTGGAGCTCACTCGACATATTTCAATAAGTTTTGGCAAGGTAGATTATTCCGATACAATAAACACAACAATACAAGTAGTAGTAGAAATAGAATAAAACGTAGTAGTAATAGTAGAAGCCGTTGTAGAAGTAGTAGAGAAGGAGTTACCAGCGATTTATTAGCGAAGCTTACAACGCTCCGAAAGTGTCAGCTTATACAAAAACAGTCCAAATGAAGTGTACTTTTGAAGTCATAATGAGCTAACATTTCACGACACCAAATTCATTAGACGCCGAAGTGGAGGTCACCGCGTGTCATGAAATACGAACAAAGTCACACCGCACATGTATCCCTCATTGCCTTTCTTCGGTATCACTGACAAAGTTTAAAAAATTAATTAAAAATACACATTATTCAAAAAATGAGAGTTGTAAATTTCTCCCTTTCCCTATATCAAAGAGGACTTGCACAGGAAGTGGAAAACTCGTAATATATGCGACGGCACCCCTCGTGTGCACGGACGAGCGACCGGGATAAAAAGAGTGGTCAGAGGTGTGCGCGCCACAGCAACCAGCAATTCATCCTTATTTAAATTGCTCTCAGTTTCTCACTCGAACATTGAAAAGGGCAACAAGTCCGGATGCCAAAACTACCGAAAAGATAAGAAGTGTTCAATCCTTTAAACATTTTCGTAAGCTTATGGTATCGAAAGTTAAATGTATCGGGTTGGAAGTTGTAAAATAGTTTTTGAATAAAGCTGGAGCAAAATATGAAAGAAATTAATTCAACTAATGACTTCTTATTTAACTGTTCTGATGCCGGACAAGTGTGTTCCTCTGAAGCCCCGCGTTTGGGGCCTCCTTCCTCCCCGTCAGATGCCAAGTCTTTGTAGCACGAGGCGGATGATGCTTTTCGGGTCGAGTTCCCGTAACTTTCATATCGCCTGCACGGTAATTTAGAACCCCAACACAGTCGACATTGATAAGAATATCTCTTAACACAGTTCCTCAGTATTCACCAAAAAAGGGTTTCTGTGTACTACATAAAGATACGAATATATACAGGGTGTTCAGAAAAAACTAGACCCCTGTTAATCCTAAATAAATTATTCATTTTTAAGGTCATAATTGAAAACTACATACCATTGGAAAGATAAAATTTGGGAGATTTTATACATTTTAATCAAATTTTAAAAACATTTAATAGATGATTCCCATCCTCCTGCGCAATACATTCTTCACATCTTTTTTCACACTGGTCATAACATTTTGCAACGTAGCACGACTAACATTGCTAATTTCTTTTAGAATACTATTTTTTAGTTCATCGATATACCTAAGGCTGTTTTTGCATACTTTCCCTTTTAAATATCCCCATAGAAAAAATCGAGCGGAGAAAGGTCTGGAGATCGAGCAGGCCATTCAATGGGGCCGCCTCTTGAAATTAATCTGTTTGAAAATTGTTACTTTAAATGAGCGATATTGGTATTTGCAGTATGAGCTGTAACTCCATCTTGTTGGAACCAATAGTCTTCCATGTTATTTGCACAGATTTATAGGATTAAAAATTTATAAATCATTGTTAGATATCGATTTGCATTTACTGTTGCATCCTCCCTACATATGTACTGTTGCGCGAGCCTCCCAGTCGATTTCTTTTCCTCGGTGCTGCCATTTTCCCTGAAGTGTTTAACGTATTTTCTTGTTACTTTTTTTGATGGCGAATTGCGTGAGGGAAATCTTACACAAAATTTTGTTTTTGCATGAGTGTAAGGATTGCATATAATGAATTGTTCACTGATGTAAACGAGTTTTTCTTTAGTCCAGTTATCCATTTTAAGGGGTGAATTTTTATGCTGTTACTGTTTTTATACTCCCACGTATCATAGATATAATCATAAACAAACAATCTCCAAAACTTTCTCTTGTCAATGGTATATAGTTTTTAATTATTACTTTTAAAATGAAATATTTATTTAGGATTTACAAGAGTATCGTCTTTTCTGAACACCCTGTTCAACTTTTGATGTACTTCACTTTGAATTTGAGTAAAAGAATCGTTACTAGAGCCCCTCATTCTTCAATCGTTGTTTTATATTCTCGAAAACTTTTCCTTAAATTATTTCAAACATGACTCTCTTCACTGAAATAAAAACGGCATGAATAATCTTAAGGAAGTTCTGGAGCGATTATTTCATGAATAAAATATAGTAAAGTGGGGACTAGCATGTACAACAAGAAGACTGGTAAAATAGAAAAGTACAGCTCTAAAAACAAAATAGATATACAGGAAATTCTCATTTTTTGCAAGGCATCGTTTTACACTGCCATTTAATAATATGAAAAAAAATATTTCTATAGCATCCACTTATACGATATTGAATTCCTTTCATGCGGTAAAATAATCTAACTTTCCAGTTATGGCATGATGTATCGCGTCATTAACTTGCGGGATAACTTTACACATCAAAGATTAGTAGTTCAAATAATTCAGTAAATTCCCCTCGAAGAAGCAGACATTAAGTTATTATATGAAGACGGTAATTTTAAATCAATTCTGTGAGGGAAAAATTGTATTAGATATTGCAAAATATTTTAATATTCCAGAATGCGCAATTAGAGTTATGAAGAAAATTGCAGCGAATATCAAGCTGTGCGAGCAATAAACATGGTAGACAAGATTGTTGGTGTAAGTAATCTCTGTATCCATTAATTTAAGAAATACGTGGGATTACTAACCTGTGTACATTAAATTTGCTGATCATTTTACATTTGATATTTTTCATATTTTCAAAAATGTGAAATGTTATTAATACGCATTACCATAGTACTTACAATTAGTATGTTTATATTTCATCTAAGCTGGATACTGCATAAAAATATCGCTAACATTATTTAATGGCAAATAGCTAAAAAAATGTAAAAAAAACAAGCCAACTGAACGATGCCCAACTAGACGGTGATTCGGTTAATAGCGAGTTTTTGTAGAAAATTTTTTCGGTGCCGACCTACCGCGTAGGTGAAGGATCTCTTATGGTCACGTAAGCTGGGATTACAAGGCCGTGCTAGCATTCATTGACCCAGAGTGCATGCGTGCGGTGACTCCGGCAGGAAAGAGCACACAAGCCATGCGTCAATTAGTGCAAACTTCGACCGAACTTGCGAAGTCTTGGCAATTGGAGAAACAGGGAAGACGTGTACTAGGTGAAAAATTCAGCAATATAGTTCTTATTAGGACGCCATGGTTATGAAGTTGAGCATGTATATTTACATGCCCTTCCATGAGCTGAATTTTAATTTGTGGAAAAAGCACCGAGTACTCACTCAAATTGATGAGAGTTACTCTAATGTTATGAGAACTTTTATTATCACATGTTCATATCAATGCGTTCGTGTGGAAAACTTTCCAATACATTTCCTGAGATTAGGTCCTTTTTTGAAATTTCACTAGCGTTTCTGATGCTCGAAACACCCTAATTTTTACGAGCTGTTCATCTTCCCGAAAACATATTTTACCATTAAAAATGTTTTATACAGTATTTCTGGTTCTCTCTTTTTTTTTGCTGTAGATTTAAGGTATTTGGAAGTAATGGTAAGCAGTTTGTACGAAGGAGAATTAGTGAAAGTTTCAAAATCTATCCGTGCAGAGATGACTGGCAGGTTTGGTGGGTCAGGTTGACAACGTTCGTGATATCAGGGCGGGACACGTCACCTCTTGTACAGGAATTGAATTAAGGAACTGAAAATCATGTATTCATGCAGGATAAAGCGCCCTGTCATAAAGCAAAGCTAGTTATAAGTTATTTCAAGGAACAAGGAATAGAGGATATTGACTGGCCTCCTATGGGTCCGGACATGAATCCAATAAAAATCTTAGGTAAGACTCGAGTAGAAAATGTCATGACGAGAGATCCAGTAACTGTTGAAGATTTTTAATTGAAATAGTTGCAGGAACGACGTAGATTACAACTGACGAGTGTCGGGATTTAGTGTGTAGCGATTAAGTTCGCTAACTATGGCGTGTCCAACCCTC
>VOMN01079324.1:0-14494 GCA_014899125.1 Orchestia grillus
AATGGTCGATAGCAGTGCCACCATGTGAGCGGCGCATATCTGTACCCATGTCACCGTCAAAATTATGCTGAGGGGTATATATTTACTGTTTAAGTACAATTGCTTAGTCAGACAAATATTATTCTCTATTTAAATTTTTCATAAGTACTATTTCAGGATCGACCAACAATGCTTTTGAATTTCTGGTCGGTATAAACATGAACAAATTGTTACATCCAAGTCACTTTTCATGTTCTTTTTTCAGTCAATTCTAACCAAGGGAAGTACTAATACAACTTTAAAGTTTGACGAAAATGCGAATAGCATCAAATAAATGAAATGATTTCGGATCAACTAAGTTTCTCAAGAATACAAGTTCTACTTTAACTTTTTGCTTTAACTCCGTAACATCTTTCAAAACTCAATTAAATTGCTTTTGACATGAAGGTCCATGGAACGACGATGCCCATTCTTCTTCTAACCCAACTGTTTCCCGTACACTCTCCTTCCAACTTAAGTTTCCAGATCAGATGCTGTTGTTCAGCAGGAGTTTTTCCTTTACCTGCAGCCCTCGATGAAGTTCCAGAAGTATTCGCCCGTGCCGCCCACCAAACACCTGCACTGGTAGCGGCCGTTGTCCAGGTCGACGCAGTAGTACTCGTCAGACGGACACGAGGTCGCCGTACATGACGCTGGCAATGGAAAAGTAACAATTCCGGTTACTGAATAGAACTTTAACATGCTCGAACTGTAACCCTCTACTGCCCAAAATATTATACAGCTGACTAATAATTCTCATATGAAACATGTTAGCTCTTGAAGGCTCATTAATGCTAAATTGCGTGTTGCAAACATCAGTAAGGCGATACTTCCTGTTGATAGTTTGCAACAAACCATAACTTATGTTAAACTAATGTAACTGGAGTAGGCCCTATTCGGTAGGCTTGTTATTATGATTTCACTTTTGTGACATAGGGCAGTAAAGGGTTACCTAGTTAACGGTCATGGATCCAGATGATGGTTCCCATTCAACTAGTCTGTGTGGTCGACAGAGATCGCGTAGACGCAATGTCCACGGCGTCATCATATGTCGACACTGACTGTTAACATATTTCTATTACTAACATTGCTAACTGATATCTGGACATGAACCTCATTTCGTTAAATTTCAAAGGAAAATAATTAATATTTGAAAGAGTTTACCAAACAAAAATTGACTCAAATATATAGTTGAGTGAACTCTTCCACTGTTTAGATGTTGTCTAATTGGGGCAAGATGAAAGCTCAAAATTGTCTTTCTTCAAGAAGAACTAACTTTTTCATTACGAGGTTTGAAGTCTTCGTTCGTCATTTGAAATTAATTACGCTTGCGTCACATCGCATCAAAATTTAGGCCTTTGATTACACGTACATAGTGTTACAAAACAACCCATGACGCAGTTTAATGGTTCCTTAAACGTTGCCTAATATCGTACAATTTATTATCAACGCCTGTGACAAACAACATTAGCGCATATATCCATTATTTAGGTTGAAGGTATTTAATGTTACCATTGTTATTAAATACTGTATGCTCAACCACAGAGTGGCGGCTCTGTCTGGGATGTTTCTCACGTTGTGCCTGCACGGCGATGCTGTCGTTGGCCGTGACGACCCCGCCCGGCAGCTCGCACAGACCGGACCCCCCGAGGGGACGGCACGCCCCCACCACCAAGTCGCGCACTTCGTCTGCCGTCAGGCCGGCCAGGCGGCCGCCCTGGGTGGTCACCTGGTGGTTGGGCACAGCGCGAGGTCATCAGACAACGCAGGGCGTGGCGAAAAGTGTGTGGCTTTGAGGCGCAAGTGATAACGTTGTGGCGTCCTAAGGAGGGGGCTCCGAGTTCAATACCTCGGGCGGAGTGCTTCTCTTGAGAAAGGAAGGTTTAACAGGACGTTTACAACAATGGCCGCACACCAGTGTGGCCTGGTACAGGGTGCCAAACATCAAACGATCAATGCCGTCGAAGCAGACGCAACATTGATTTCATTACCGCATTGTAGACTGGAAATATGAGTGCTAGCGACTGGTTACACATATAATAGCATCCCAGCATTCACTTTCCAACGCTCGAGGCGACAGTTTAGTACACGTATAACAGAGGACCTTCGTACTTTAAGTTTTGTTCTCAACAAATAGAAGCTCAATTCCTATACACTTCGACCTCTAGCAAGGGTCTCATTGAAAAATAATTCATATTTATTAATTGTAACATCAATAATTACAACAATACCTTTAAAACACCCTATCACTCTGTGAGTTGTAGCTCAGTGTGGGCACACTGAGTCTCCAGAAACTGGCATAAAAAAATTCAGCAGTATAAAGACTCGTGAAATTGTGTGTTTTTCTTGCCTAAAAACCAGTCACGAAGTTTGAAAGTCACAGACGAAGAAGTCTGTGAAATTCATAGTTTCGCAGCTACTCTAATCAGTAAATTTTCTTCACATTTGTGAGTTTAACAGTTGAATTTAGATCACTCGTGAATTCAACAACTAAGCTCAAAAACGTTAAAAGTCACTTACATATGTAGGTATCTCAGCGCTTTGCAACAAGTTCAACTTGCCTGGAACGTGAAAGTATCATTCTCTTGACTGAGCACCTGCACGTCCTGAGTGCCGACGATCGCTTCCAGCTGAGGGGGAGGAACACGTCAGTAGGTCGTGGTCTGCCCGCCTGGAGACGCTCCAAATACTCTAACATATTTGCGCTAAAAAGCTTGGCCTGAATTTGAATTCATGTTCTGAGACACTCACTTGCTTAATGTTTCTTTTTCTTAACAATTTAGTGATCGGAATATTTCATTTATATGAAGTTATTGTCACAAACTTCAGTACTCCTTCAGTACACTCATTAGGTGACTTCACAAAGCCTTCTGTATTCTGTAAAAGTTGTTCTTTAATACCAGTCAAAAAATGGTTGCTCAGAATATCTTCAAGTCCAAATAAATCTTCAGTGTCCTTTGTCATAAGTTGTTTCATGTGAATCCCATTTACCAGAGAAGGAAATTACTGAACTACTTTCCCACACGAATTGACAATTATTTATTTCTAGCAAGAACCATTCTGCAATAATGAGAGCAGATCTAAACCCCGCTGTTGCAGCTATATGTTAGATATGCCCTGGTAAGAAACGTTCTCATTTCTTTAAAGTTTCTAAGATCAACGTAAAATACCTTTACAGATATCAAATGCTTCAGTCATTCTTCAATTTTAATCAATTTCATCAAGACGCTTGTTCACTTTCTTGAACGTATTAGACCCAAATTTTGATTGACATTTTCTATATTGTACCTACGAGCGCTGGTTCAAAAAAGATTCTACGATGATTAAGTTACTCTACCCATGTACTACGTATCCAACCAGCAGCTCCCAGTAAACTTGTTTCCGACTTTTGTCGACATTGATTTCGTCCCATTTTTGAGTGATTCGTTCGAGCTCACCGAAAGCGTTATGTGGTTCATGTGGTAATCAAACTGTGGCAGTTGCACCACCACAGAGCCCGCGTAGAGAGCCACTTCTGCAGAAGCGGCCAGGGCAACTTGCTGCAGACTTTGGGTGCAGTCTGCAGAGCAAGCACTCGTTGCAGAGCACACCAAGCCGTCCGAACACTCCACGGCTTCGCACCAGTCTGCAGCAACATTGCCGTAGAAAGTCAATGAGATTAGAAGCGATACGGAGACGGAAAATATGACGAAATAGCCGTTCATTTACCATGTCAAGTATCGGAAAAATTCTGTCGGTTTTCAGTGACTCCAGTCCAACTCGTCCGATTTAGGGATGAATCAAATTATGTAGTATACCGAGAGTGCATTCTAAGTCAATTGGCTTTGCAAGATCGAAATATTTCTTACCTTCACACGCGCAGCCTTCGCAGTAGGGCTCTTCCTCCACTGAAAAGAAAAATATAAATTGGCTAAGCGTGAGGTAACTCATGTAGGCAGTCAAATTGTTCAGTGAAATTCAATTAAATTAAGCTAACAGTAAAAACAATTTCCATCTGTGAAGTCTAAAAGTAAGCAGAAGAAACTATAAAGGTAGAGTACCTCGCGCATCAGGAGTGCTTTGAAAAATCAGAACAATAGAGTTTGTGGGGCTGTTGGCTGGGGAGCACCAGAGGACTAAGGAACTCGAGAGCTGACTCTTTGTTTCAATGACGTGGCCCAAATTAACTTTCACACCATCCCATCGATGAGCTTATAAAATATCAGACAAAACTGTTCAAGCGACAAAATTTATGAGAATTAAAAAATTCGCTAGGGTGAAAGAGAGAAATCCGTGAATGCTGCAGCAAATTAAAAAGCTAAAAAATATGTTCACTCGAAAAATACGCTTGAGAAATAAAATTTTAAATTTCAGATGCACCTTGAGAATTTCTACAAGTTAAGACGTTTACTGCAACTCTGATATGAACATGAAATAACAGTAATACAATTTTAGTGCGTGGCGTTTGTGTTAATTTCGAACGAGGAACAAGGAAGAGACAGAAAAGATTGGAAAGGAAAGTATCTAGAAGACTATGCAGTTGACTCCCGCGATAACGAAGCTTGGAGAATTAGTTATTCAGGGAAAAACACAAACGCCAGTCGAAGCCTATGATTCAAAATCTACTTTTTACTTAGGTCTCTAATTTTTAACTTGGACAACTCGATAAATTTAACATTCATTCATGTATTGTACGTACGAACGCATTCCTTTACGGGGGTGGTGTCGAAGAACTCGTCGGTGTAGCCGGAATCGCACTGGCAAAGGTAGCCCTGTCCGTCTTCCAGATTTTGGCAGGTGGAATGATCCCAGCAGTAATACTTAGCTGGTGTGGCACACTCGTCTATATCTGTAGGTCCGATAAGAAACTTCAGTCAAATGAAGTGCACTCAATTGTCGACTGAAATTTTGGATGACATGACCTATAAAACAATTGCGTCAAACATTACATACGCACGTACACATGAATAGTTCGCCGGTGATAACTGCTGTGCACAAGAAACAAAATAAATCTTGTCTTATGCTACTTGATTGTGAAGTAAGTAGGACACGAAAAGCAAATTTTAACATACTCTAATTTATAAGAACCATTTTGCATTTGCGTGATGGACTTAAAATCATGGCGTTCTCGTTTGCCCATGATAGGAATGTAACAGGAAGTTAAATTCCAAACCAATTTGAACGTTAACGATCTGTTAAAATCCCTCTCACCTTCGCCGGTCTCCAAGTCGTAGCCGCTGCGTGCAAATTTGACAACTTCTGTCCCATCCTTGCTGGCACACACGTACACCTTAGTCGAGCAATCTTCGTATCCGTCAGCTGGTACAAAATAACTATTGAATATATTTTCTAAAAATTTTGATCTATACATTGACTTTAATTCTTCTCATAGGCTGAAACAACGATTGACACAAAATATATAAATTACAACCCATTACAGTTCAAATTTCCAACTATGACGAATATGTTTCATTATTTTCAATTTACATTTAGCCCAAGCAGACAAGTTACGGCATTTCCTGCGGCTATACATTTTTTACAAAGATGGTCAGTCAAGGGACCCACCCGTGGGTCGCATCGGAGGGAACGTGTTAACCTATTATCTTACCAGAATTGATTTCACAATTTCTCCCGTCGCCATCAACATCAATGAAATATGGTTCGGCACATCTGCAGGAGTAGCTTACGGTTTCGTCCTGGTACCCCTGAGGACAGTCGATCCACTGCGGATTCAGAGTCTCATCAAGACCTGAAGGAGGAATGAAGTTAATTTTAGCATTTCGTTTTAACGCAGTTAATTCAGGGGTCATCATGCGGGAATTGAGCAGAATTTAGAACCATTGGAACTGCCATTTAAAAGCCGTATTGATAGTCATAAGCAGAAATTCAATTGAGAACGTATGTAAATCTTCTGTGATGTTTTTTTAATGTTTGTCTCATATATCTGAAGGTAAGTTTGGTTTCCAAAGCAGTAATGATCACCAGTAGAGTAGTTGGACAGGTTAATGCCTGTCGTACATGCGTTTTGAGAACTATCGTCAAACTAAATTTACTTGAGCAAAATATGAGGCAGCCAAACTGTATGTGACTCGGTGAAGAGTTTCGTTTTATTATTCTTGGGAAAGCAGCTCTCATCTGCACTTCGACGTTGTTCTACCACAATGAGAACTTGAATGAATCTACAGCCACTTTGGTTTAAAATTTAGAACCACACATCTTCCAATATTGCATCTCCAGTTGAGGCACCTCAGGACACTGCTGACGTGCTTTTAAGCTCGCAAATGATAGCGTGAATATTTGTTATTCGAATGGGCATTTTAAACGGTGCAAATTTGCTTTAATTTGTCACAAGTAAATGGAAATTAAAGATTTCAAGGCGCACTTGTTCCTTTCCTTTAACAATAATATTAGATTGACACTTGAGAGTATATTAATGCAAATTTNATCCCACGTACCCAGGTATTGCATCCCACGTACCCAGGTATTACATCCCAATATCGACGTATCACCGCCCACGTACCGTGGTACCTATTGCATCCCATATACCCAGAAAAACGTTCAGAACAGGCTTATAAACAAGCGGGATCAGCGTTACAGAAATACAATTTTTTGTTTCACTTCAAAAATACCTGCAGAAATACCAGTGGAGCAGAGAAAAAAACAATGACTAATTTTTCTGTCGAATTGATTTTACGAAATAAGAAGACAATCGAGAAATCTTGAAACACATTTTTATCAATTGAACTACGCCAGCTAGCGTTAAAATGAGAAGTAAAGTCACTATCAAAGGACTTCTTCAATATTCGCGTTGTATTCTATAGTACGAAACGCTAGATAAATTCATGGATTGAGTTAAGAAGATGTTGATTCCATAGTCTCATGTTCAATAGAAGCCGGCAATGGAATGCCAGTTGAGGCACCTCAGATACTGCTAACGTGTTCTTTGGCTCACAAATGATGGCGTGAATATTTGATATTCGAATGGGCATTTTAAACGGCGCAAATTTGCTTTAATTTGTCGCGAGTGAATGGAAATTAAAGATTTTAAGGCGCACTTGTTCCTTTTTTTAACAATAATATTAGATTGATAATCGAGAGTATGCTAATGAAAATTTGCATATATTTATAAACAATAAGACAATACAAAACAAACACGTCTTACCAAACCTTCACCGCAGCAATGCACTCGGCTCCACCCAAAGACCGATATCAGGGAACGTCAATCAGTGTGATGATAAAGGCCACTGTATCTCACTTAAATGCCTTTGCATACACATCTCAACGACGCAGTAACTCCACTCCTGAATAAACTAAATCAGAAATTAAACTAAAGTTGAACTAGACTATAGTTACAGTAAACACTCAGTGAAGACCGCACTCAAAAGTCCACGTAGAACATCGCATAGAGTTCGTCCTCGATCTATGTCACACTTTTGTGCACTATTCGATTTGTGCTCAAAATGCAAAGTTCCTGGTACACTATGAAGTGTCCTCAAGCTTAGAGCTGGACCACCTTTACTTACTATTACAATTTTGGGCCGAGAATCTGTACGAGTTATCGTCGCAGCGACAGTAGGCTCTACCAGGCAAATCCATGCACACCTCATCTGCGTCACATGAAGATTTTACGCACAAGTCCTCCGTTGCTGCTCAGTGAAACAAAATATTGGATAATCAATGTTGACAAAGTATTATGCATCGAATAATTACAATTACTTTTCCTTTATTTTAAATCACTCCTAATTTGCGAAGTGTGATGATCTCTTTAACTTATAATGTTGGATTACGCAGTTCTAAAACACAGGTACGTCTTATTTAAAACTCATGTGAACGGTCTAACCTATGAAAGGGTAAGTTGACCATATCGAAGTAAGTGAAGATGGAATTTGCAAACTTCTAGCAATTTTGAAACAATTGAATTTTTCATCCCGTCTGCACGTACTGAAAATCTTTCCCTTTCTTTCATGAGCCTAGAAAGCAGCGGATGCGCCTTGCTTAAATAAAGCATTTTTCCATCGAAGACACAAATTTAAGTCGCTTTTAGAATTGACCAAATTAATATGCAATTGAAGGGGGATACTCATGTGTTTCTATACTGTGCCCTGTGCCTGGTTTTTGTGAGTTGAAGCTTTTGTCTGAATTCATTCCCATGTGTGAGTACTAAAAAATTAGACGCTCTGTATTGCATGATGACAGTGAGAACAATATCCTGTATAATTAAATCACATTTTGACGTTTGTAAAAGTTACACAGGGCAAAAATAGCTCGTTTATGTCTGAATATTGATAACCTGGTTTCGATTAAAGTAAATATTTTAACTGACCAAAAATAGACCATATACTTGCACAGTTATGCATAGGGCATTACGCTACAGAATGCTGATCTCTTCTGCATAGTGAACTGAACTAGTAAGCAAAGAGTTAGATAATGCTAAAATTCAAGTGTGTATTCGAAAAATATCCTTCAGACAAAAATGGGTTAGATTACTTTGACCGTAAAACGCTGATGGAAAGTGAAAATTTTCCAGTATATCCTGAAAATTTGGAATGCCAGTAGTAGTTTTACCAGAGTAGAGAAGAAACTCTAAACGTTTCCTTTTCCTATAAAATCTAGTAAAAGCAAAGTTAGGAAAGAAAATTCATTTCAGCGTTCCAATGTGCCCCGCAATTTTCTAAACAAATCTAGTTTCTTTCACAACAAAACTTTACCTTCACCTTGAAAAATATTTTTAGACAATTTCTGACAATTTGGGTTGCGTTATTCCGCCTTACTCGAATTTAACGCAAGTATTTTATTCCCGAAGCTTTTATAATTGAAAATAGCGTTCAACGTTCGTTATTCCCTGCTCCTGCTCTATCAGAGCCCGCTTGCACTCTTCCTAAAATTACCGACGCCGTCAACAGTCCCCTCGCGCCCCCTGCACCACACGCCCTCTCTGGATCCGTCCTAGCTGGAATACGATTGCCTTACTTCTGTCATCCTTGCGTAATGCCTGTAGCATTAACTGATGGTACAGTTATTACGCAATCATGTAGCATCAGTTAATTATCATTACGCAATCCCTGTGCGTGAATAATGAATTGTCACTTGTCATCATTCAACTCCATTGCTACCTTCATTACTCTATGCTAGCTCAATTAATTCAAATTAGTGTCCTACAACGCCAAGTCACAACACTCCGCAAAAGTCATTTCAGCTCAGGTACGTTCAGTGCAGAGGCCGGTGTCCGGGTCTGGAGCCCAGCCAGCGTTGCAAGTGCAGGCTGCGCCGCTAGCGCTGGGTCCGCAGTCGCCAAACTTGTACAGCGTGGACTCGTCTGAAAAATAAATGTTAGCATTGCATGACCTGTGCCGAAGGCAAATGCATGCAGGATTTCTGTATATCTAGTGAGCCACTAAAAAGTTTGAATGCTAAGCTTATGGAAGAGTATGAGCTGAACTGCTTAAAAATTCCTAATTTGAATATGAAAATCGATACATGAAAAGCTTGCTCCTCAATTGTTACTGCTGAATGGTGTTGCAAAAGTTGATATACTGTATACACAAGTTTTTCATTCAACAAATAATGTAATGAATAATCCGTTCTTAATCAGAAACAATTTCAAAAATTACTCTTTTCCAAATTGCTTGGCACAATGTTATATTATATATTCGGTCTATGATTATGCTTTCCTCAAAAATGTACTGAGTGTGACTGATCCAACTACGGTAGGATGCTTTGTTCATGTTTTCATGTAAGCTTACTGCCAATGCTGGGAAAAGTAGAAAATAAAATAAATAACATCTCTGAGACTGGCTCCACAGTCCTCATTTAGCGAGCGTAAGCCACCGTTAGGAGGCCCCAAATTCTCTCCTGCATTGAAATTTGTTTCACCCTAGCTCAAGTTTTCTACAGAAATGACACAATATTTCTCAAAAAATAAAACCTTTTTCTTTATCAATTCTCACCCACTGTGATAACACCTCAGGTTTGTGCAGTTGAGGTTCTAACGTCGTCCACATGAGCAATTTTAAGTCGTTTTGATTGGTACACTGCCTGAAAAACGACGCTCATTTAAAACTCCAAACGCCACTTCAAATTTAAGTTCATTTTATGAAAGCGAGAAAACACAGATGATAACGACGCTTGAAAATGTTGAAAATGTTAATGAGATTATGAACCAAGAGAATTTTATCTAAATTGTCCTGACAGTTATTCTTACCGACGCAGTCCTGCTTGCTGTAGTCGTAAAGTAGGCCAGCGACCAAACATTCGCAGGCGTTTCCATTTTGAGTCGCCACTTCTTCGTTGCAGAAGCCTAGGATAAAAAAGACTTTTAACGATTTGGATTCCAAATTCGATTTTTGTCGTGAAACAATAAGTTTTTTAATATTAATAGTACGCATCGCCTATATCAGGCGTGACTATTAAGCCACCTGAATCGGAGAAGCCTCAAGTAGATTTTGATTATTAACGATACTTCTCTGTACTTAACTACCGGTCAGTTTTTTATTTTATCATCGTGAGGCGTTCCACAGGGATTACTTGCTTGTATTTTCACTTCGTCGAGTGAGGTTCTCATGGGCAATACGAGAATGTTGCTTACCAACAAAGTATAATCAATATCAAAAGAAATAACATTGCTCTTTGTTTCAGATATACTTAACTGATGAATTAAATTCTTCTCAGAAAACCAATTCCCACAGCTCAGTTAATGTTCGCAGTAACTGTGCAATTTTTAACCTCCTGAGGCCCTGCATCACATAGACCGTACCCCTGAGAGAAAGTTTTGTAGTGCTTTTAATTCGAAAGTGAAGGGCTGTAGAAACCTGGACATTATTCATCAGGGTACCACTTCTCGAAAATTAACATCTACTACTGTTTTTAATATGTTAAATAATAATATATCAGACTTTGCGTGTTTAGAAAAAGTCTAACTTTTTTGGGGTCCCAAAGGCTTAACACGATTACTCCGGCGAGGATTTGATTGATTTGAAAATAGAGCTTCATCGAATTTGGAGCGTTGGAGTGCCTTCAGGCAAAGAAGGGAGAAACTAATGTACGCAACATGCGCGGTGCCCGAAGAAACGGACTATACGAGGTCATTCCTGGGCAGCCCCGAAATAGCTTTGTTACGTTATGCCACGAAATTTATTCATTCAAAGCTCAAAATTTTTGACCTTTCGCTTTAATGCAATAAAATTGCTTAATGTACATTCCTTTAATTAAGCAATTTGCTTAATGTACATTGCTTTAATGTACATTTGCAATAAGGCCGTAGCCAGCTCGGAAAACAAGGGGTAGTTTTAAGTATCTTGCAATAAAACTGCAGACTACTTTGTACGAACAGCTAGCAGCAGCGTTACGAAACGGTGCTCTATATCATATATGGTACGAGTAGTCCATAAATGGTTGTAGAAAAATGAACCCACTGGAGCTACAAATTTTGGGAAACGTATTTCATTTGTGTGAGTAGTCGAACATGCAGTGATAAATTTTTACAATCCATTTTTATCGAAATCAGCGTTTACAACGCACATCGTAAAGATTATACAGATAGCCTCTCATGGTGGTTTTGGAGATCAACGGGTAAGAAGCCGTGTTAAATGTATTTCTGATAAACCTGTCAGCAAATTTATCCAAATATTTCCGTGGTCAACGATACTGGTCGGGAAATAACCACAAAAAACTTCAATTTTGACATCACATCTTGGTGTCATACTATATGTACTAGTAAGTTAGTTAACCGACTGACAACTGATAAGCCGACAAAAATTATCAATCGAGTCTTTAGAGTTAAACCACCAGACTGAAAAGTCATAGAGGAGAGTAAAATGTCCTTCTTTTGAAAATAAACCAGTTTCCAGTTTCCATTAACCAGTTTCAAAGCAAAAATGATGATGCCACAACGCAAGTGTGTATCTACATAAATAAATGGGTTGACTTTTGAAGCCTCCTTCGCATCTCTTATTAGGAGGAATTATGATATTGAAACATACTTTTAAAAAATTTCCACTAAAACTATTAAGTATGTTATGAGTCAAGCAATTTACTTTTCGGCGCTGAGCTCCCGCACTGATTGAGGTGAGTAAGAATTTCAAGCGTCACACGCACAGCGAAATCATCAACGATTCACTCGCCGCAGTCACTGAATGCTTTGCTTTGACTACATATTTACAACAAAGATCCCTAACTCCGTTATCAGTTACGCATACGTACANCTACAAAGATCCCTAACTCCGTTATCAGTTACGCATACGTATACGAAGAAATAAACTCAGCCATCCATGAACACATAAATGAGTAAACCCATACGTCCATAAATAAGTCAGGAGTTGGTCTAAAACTTTCAGAGACGTCACGCTGTACAGAAATGCGTGCATAAATGAGAACTCCTCATCACAAACGCTTGATGATGCCGAACTCACTTATCTGGCCGACGGCTGAACGCAAAGCTGCAGTCAGCAGGATGGTGTAGAGAAGCAGGGCAGTGTCAGCCATCCTGTCCTTATAAACCATTTACCAATTGTTCAAGTCAAAACAAAAGCCCACGATTGTATCTTAAATTTTATTACTTGAACACTGCACAATAGGAATAAATTTCAACTAAAGTAATTTCTTTGACCCTTCTTTCTACTTATCTAACAATTGATAGTTTTCATATCAGACAAAAACATCGAACTAGCAATTTGAACTCAATTTTAATCAGTTTTTGAGCCTTTAAAATCTTGAATAATGCACGTGGCAGCCGTTTCCCACTTGAAGTTTAAAGCACGGAGCTCGAGCCAGCCTCTCAGACTAAATGTTTGAACGTCACAGCACTCGTGTTGCTTTCAAGCGAACTGCAAGTTGCCGCTGCGAGCAGGCTGCCCTTTCTCTATCGCCGTATCTCGCATGTTAACTGATAACCGACAGATATTTGTACAGCACGACCGTTAAAGTACTCGACGCATAGTGCACGTTATCTAGACAAATAATGATCTAAATAAATAGAAGAGAAAAAACAGAAGTGACCGAAGCGAGCCGAGGAAAATTTTGAAGTGGCCTTGATCATGATGAGACTTGACATGATGAGGCTTTATATGATGATATTTTACATGAGGAGACTTTACATAGTGAGATTTTACATGAGGAAACTTTACATGATGAGATTTTACAAGAGGAGACTTCACATGATGAGATTTTTCACGATGAGACTTTAAATGGTGAAACTTTACACGATGAGACTTGACATGATGAGACGTTACATGATGAGACTTTGCGACGGGAGAATGTGCAATCAATTAGGTCACTGTCTATTCACAATCTCGTTGACACATCGGTGTCCATAGATCTGACATTGATCGTCTTTATAACACGAATCATTTTCTCAAACACCATTGAAAAAATTTGCCCATTCAGGTTTCAAGGATCACCCACAGAAGTAATATAAATGACACGGAAAATATCCAGCTTCTCTTAAACTTGTGGTTGTGATCCTCCGTTCTCATTTTTATTTTCCTCACTAGTGATAAGCAATATCAGAGGCGACGCTCTTATATCAGTGAGAACCAACATCGTTGAGTACATTGATAAGAGCCTTCGTTGCAGAAGATATAATGGAAAGCCTTCACTGTAGAAAAAATGTCTGCTTATTTGCTTGGCTCTCCGGGTAAAAAATTCAACAAATGACTNAGTACATTGATAAGAGCCTTCATTGCAGAAGATATCATGGAAAACCTTCACTGTAGAAAAAATGTCAGCTTATTTGCTTGGCTCTCAGGGTAACAAATTCAACAAATGACTCCTTTCTTTTTTACGATTACATCCTCGTTAATAAACTCATCCAAAGAATGGCATTCAATTCATTCCGAAGCCGAGCCTCCTCCACTCCTGGTGACGACAGAGTTTTGCTGTGAGGCACAGCCCAGTGTGCCTCGACAGCGGGTGGCGAAAGTGGCGGACGCTCGGTGGGATGACAACAACAAATTTATTGGAAAATTTTCCAGCACTGCCGTCATTTTGTGCGGGGCTTCTTTTGGTGCTGTAGACAAGCTACAGACTTGCAGCTGTAGCCGTCGTCTTGTGAGGGGCCTCTGCTGGGGCTGTAGACAAGCTATAGACTTGCAGCTGTAGCCGTCGTCTTGTGAGGGGTCTCTGCTGCTGCTGTAGATAAGCTACAGACTTGCAGCTGTAGCCGCTGTTCTGAATAAAGTGTTGGAAACGTAGCAAAATTTTAAATTTACGAGTTCAGCAAGGCTTTTGACTTTTTTTACCAGGGGCTTTATTAGAGTCGTTCATATTCATGCAGATTTTAAAATTTATTGAGAACGAGAGCGCAAAAGAGTGATTTAAATATCTATAATAAAGAAGAAATACTAATAATGTACCTATTTTAAACTAAAAATTTATTTCCAATTGAATTCTGGATAACATTAGTCGCTGCCGTTGAAGGAATTTAACGCTAGGAAACGTTCGCTATTGAAATTTTTAGTTAATTTGTTCAGTTGAGCTAAAACTATTAATCAGAAAATTTCTC
>VOMN01079333.1:0-35603 GCA_014899125.1 Orchestia grillus
TCTGTTCCGTACAGTCGCCATGACTGGCTGAAATGGGATTCGAGTACGCTCGTTTTTCTTTATGAGCAAGAAATATATGCTGATGCATCAGATAGATTTACAATGCATTATCTCCTATATCTATGACAATCCCATTCCCCAGCAATAATATTTTATACTAAATAACCTTATATAAAGTATGTTACTTGTTACTTATGCTCACACTAAATCATTCTTACCACTTACGGGGCATAGGATAGGCCATAGGCAATAATAGTGGTAAATTAGGTAGGTTTCCCTATCTTCTGCTATAGGGACTAGCGTCCCCGAAGGGACACTGTCAGGCCACCTCTGCTTTAGCGAGGCCTTCGGGACTTCTATCTTTCGAGCCCACTCCACTCTGCTTCCTCACATTTTCATGCCTTCTTCGCTGTTGATTCATCATTTCTTTCTTTACCCGCGTAACTTGCTGTTTCTATGCGCAGGGGCTCTTGTGTGGGAACACACGTTGTGCATAGATTCGCACTTGTCCTAAGTCCATACTAAATGGTCCCTTCACTTTCGGTGCGAGGTAATCTGAGTTACTAAAACACTGCTATCCTTACTACTAATATGTACTACAACTACCACATAATTTTTACTATTCGGAAAAAACTTTTCTAGACAACCCGAGATATTGTTAATTTCGTTTAAACAAGATCCTAAACGATACGGCATTCATGATCGATAAAATGAAAGAGCCCAGGTACAACTATAGTGTTCAGAAAGAAACTATGAATTGCATACAAGCAGTGGTGTTAACAACACCAATAAATAGTATTAATAGAACATTTTTAATGATAATAAAGAGTGAGGGAAAAATTGAGCGATGAAGTTACTGTACACAATCTCATTTGAAAACAGCAACTAAAGTTTCAGAAAGTGTAATGACAAAACTACATAGCATTCGAAATAGTTAAATTGTTTCTGTAATAATTTCAGTTATTTCATTTCTACGCTATCAAATATAGGTACATATCCAGTGCAAAATGCATTTTTTTCAAGGTATTCTGAAAAAAGCTAGTCGAAGTTAAGTTGTGTATCAAAAAATAATTAACATAAAAAATGAAAAAGACTACAGCAAATGTTAACTGTTCAATTGTTAATTTTATTTCGTAAGACAGATACCAGAAATATATTATAAACAACCGTAATTCGAAATCATAAAAACGGAATATTCACGATATTCGGCATCATGCGGGTCATTTTGGACACTTGCAATATTTAGAAGCAATTAGAAATATCTATTTACCATTTGTAATTTACATCTGGTGCAGGTTTATAATCAAATGAGGAATGACGAAGAACCGGGATCAGGACATATACCACATGTGGGCCCGAATAAGCTACAAGGCTTCTAGGGCAACCTATATAGAAATGAAAGCCAACAATTCATCAATGATTTATAACAAAGAAGGAGTAAGGTAACACTAGGTATGCAAGTAACAAAAACTGAATGAATTGGTTAATATTAAATATTAGGGTCAGAAATATGGTATGAATTTAGCAATTTGGGTAAGAAACTACATACGTACACATATTTGAGTATATTAACATGTGATTTTTTCGTAACCTCTGTATGTGAATTATCTTTCGAGGCATAACTCTTACCTTCTGACGAATTCTTTGGTGTGACATCACATTAGGCACTTATTTAATCGGTTCCGGTCTGACAAGTCTTCTACTGATATTAAGGAGATTTATTTTTTTCGGAAGCGAACAATTTGTTGCACTTGACCCATAGTGTACTGCATATGAAGATGAAAAAGATAAAACTTAGTGTAAGAATCTCGGCGTACGTCCTTTCGACCAGTTTTTTACTCGTCGAGGGCTCTGGGCTCCATGGTCTAGTGGTGAGCGTGATGGTCTCGCAGCTAAAAGGGCTAGGGTTCGAGCCTCGGCTCAATGGGGCTTTTCACGCGACTGCGGAGTACTTCCATAGGAAAAGGAAGTTTAAACCACACATTCCACACATCCCCCACCACACCAGTAGTTGTAAGGAATTTAAAACCCAACGGTAAAACGTGTTGGAATGAATAAAGGTTCGTCACTTTGGCAGTAATATATATATAACTTCGGACAGAACTGAATGTTTCAAAAATCTACGGTAAATGCAACTAACATTTAACTATAAAATCTTGGCTCCCAGCTGATTCGAAATTCTTAGTGACAAAAATTGGTAGAAAAACATATTAGAGATACATTTTTTAACAGCATTAACAACATATCTTTCAATAAGGTTTCTCACCATCTATGGTCAATTTGTTAATCAGTGACTTTTTGGGGGCTACAATATACATCCTTGCATGCAGTCCTGAATAGACAATGCAGTCAGCGGCAACATTTAGAGTGCGACTTTAAATCAAGAAGACCAATGATACAATGGTGAAACGAAAACAATTTATTCATGCAATATCTTTTGCTAAACTTCATTTTTTGCAAATAGTTCCTATACAAATGTCATAAAAGAGTTCAAGGTACGAGAAAACTTATATGCAGTAGAAAATAACTTGAAATTGGGTTCTCGAAAATTTAGATCTATACTCATAAACGGGTCACCCCTTGCGAAGCTTAATGCTGGAGCTCCTCTTGCCTATTCAACTTCACTAACAAATATTCTCAGGAAAAATCGGTTTCGTAATTCTTCAGATTTTACAGCAAATTCGGGTCGTGTCCACGCTTTTGAAGGCAGTCCACGAGCGGAAGCGATACAGGTTGAACGGATAGGCTGGAACGGGGCTTTGTAGCGGTTGGCTCAATACCAATTAAGAGCGGCGACTCTCATTGTGAACCGAGACAGAGGTTCAAACCGTGAATTCCCATCTTCGAGCTCGCCTGGGTCTGCTAGTCACCAAAGCTGGCTTCAACTGTCGTTTTCGGTCCAGTAATAATACTGGAAGCGTCACCATGGTAGCGTAAATCACAAAGGGCCTACGCAGCGGCTAAGTATCTATCCTCGACGAGCTGGGATCACCTTCAGCCGGGGATCATGCATGAAATCACTCCTGACGCAGGTGGGTTGAAGTGTAATGGGCGCTACTGGCTTTGATCTTTCGTTGGAGGCATTGCGAGCAATCGATAATTTTCCATAGAGAGCCATGATTTAATACGGCAACCTTTTCTATTTAGGAGTCTGACCAATTTTTATATCTTTTTGAAACTCATTGCTAAATCATTAATCTTATTAGAGCTGTAAATTTCTTCAACGTTATTGATTCAACACACACAACTCCCCTTCTTATAGCAGAACATGTGAAGAACCAGTTAACATTTGCGTAAGAAAATCTTAGCCAAGGAATTGAGTTTTAGGAATGGGTTGCAAGGTCCGATGGCAGCAAAATTGAACTTTTTGGCTGAAACGACCCTCGTCATATTTAGAGGAAAACAGGGACTCCCTACGATCCCAAGAACACCATCCCTAGCATTGAACATGGAGGAGGCAGCATCATGATGTGGGGCTGATTTACTGTCCATGGCGTAGGTCAACTCAAAATCATTGATTGAAAAATTGATGGTACCATGTACAGGCTGATACTGGAGTAAAACTTTCTTCTGAGTGCAAGAAAATTTAACGGCCGCACAAGTAGATCGTTCAGCGAGACAATGTTCCTAAATATACGGCGAAAATAGCAAAAAAATGATTCGCGAATAGCGAATAAGAAAGTGAGTATCCTTCCTTGGCCTTGTCAACCGCATGACCCTGATCTCATTGAAAATTTGCGGCGAATATTAAAAAATATCATGCACAAAAAAGGGGTCAAAGAACCTCGCTGACTTGAGGATCATCTGCATGCAAGAATGGAACAAGATACCATAACTGCAGTCTCAAAAGTTAGTTTGCATTTTAATGTTCTTCTCGACGCTGCTGTTACAAATAAAAGTAACGCCACTAATACTAAGGACTTGTTTTTAGTGTTGGCCAATCACTTTTGTCTCAAAAATTTTTTGTCTAGTTGATTTTCTGGTTGACAATAAATTTTGTTCCGTTCTGTCTAATATTCTGGCAAATAGTAGTATATGTTCTCTGAACTATTTAGACTCTTTATTCCGAGCTAGAGTTGTGCAAACACTCATATCCAGGCACGGTAAAATTAGTTGGATTCAGGATTCATTATTCTATAGAACAGAAACTTTAAAATCATAACTAATCTTCATTTGACCCTAGAGCTCCAAGAAGCTTCTGAATTAAATCATGAACTAAATTCTTGGAACATTCCACTCGGTTCCTGCTTTAAAAGTTTGTTTTCAGAAAAAGTATTTGAGCAAGAAATGAAACTGAATTAAACATGTTGGAACGCTGTTGTTTCCAATTATAGTGAGGATAGCAATTTACGATTTGGCCTTCTAAAATGAACTCTGTAGCTCCTCAACAATAAAAACCTCAGTGCAAATTTACGTTAACCATTTTTGGACTACTGCGTAGCTACTGTAGATTGGCCCCGCCTCAGCTCCCCAACACCCCATTTATTTTTTCCACATGTCTCTTTAACTTTGTTATCTTATAGAAATTTCCCGACTCAAAAAACACTCTCACTTAACTCGAACCATCACAATACCTATATCACCTTGAGTGACTCCCGTGTATGTGATATTAGGGATTCAGTGAAGGAACTCTGTTTTTTAGGCAACCAAATGAACTCTGTTTTTTAGGTAACCATCCCCAGCGGCAAATGATATAGTTGCAAATCGCAAAGCTTCAGCGATCTCTCCATTTGCAATTCATGAATTTGTAGCGATGAAATACTGAAAATGTGAATCAGAAATCGCAGAAATAAATCATATTGCATTTGATACTTCTTTTCCGAGTGTATTTTTTCATTTCGATCGCCAAGAAACTCTGAAATACAACAGCAAGTCTTTTGAATAATGCCCTCGAACTCAAAAGGGTTTCATTTTAATAAATATCGGATATCAAATTCATTCTTGCACCGAAGGCTGGAGCACCAGAAGAGTCCCAGAAAAAATTAGCGCTTTTTGATTCTGTGAGTTGGACAAAGATAGCTCTTTTGGGAACCTCATAATCGGATTAACTTGGTCTCGAAGATATTTTCAGGGGTCAGTGGGGCTGTGGCAAAGCTTTTGGTAGAGGTACTTTTTTTTAAGCTCAAAGAATGCTCTAACTCCACGGTTGGATTAGACAGGAGTAAATGGACGATCTTTCACTGTTTGAGAAAAAACTGAGTGCCACTATCCAAAATAATGAAAATATTTCAGAATTCAGCATATGTTCCACAAATATGTGTCCGTACAAATAGTTCTAATTTGAGTACACACGATTGATATGTATGAGTATTTATATGAAAATTTACTTTTACGATAGCACACAACGCATTTCGCATCGCATTCTAATACACAACTCGGCCGAAAAATTTGTCCCACACTATGGAAATATGGACGTAACGAAAACACTCAAACTTAATAAATTATTGGAAGGCTTTTTAATTGAATTACAACTTCCGTTCTTTTAGGCGTAGATTCTATAAAAAATTTCAAACAATTTAAACAAATACTTGTCCCAAGTACTACCAAACGTTGAGAAAGATCTTCCAACGAAGGAGGAAAAGGTATCGCGACTCGCATCTCCCTCTTCAGTCGGTCCCACAAATTTTCGATAGGGTTTTAATCAAGAGCCTATGGAGGGTATACAGTGAGAGAAAATAATCCTTCTTGATCCCCGAACCAATCTTTCACTAGATGAGACCGGCGGATGCGACCACTGTCATCTGGAAAACAGTACTGGAGCCATTAGAAAGATAAAAATCCATAGATGGGTGTATTTGCTCACCAAGGACGTTCAAATAATTCCGAGATTTCATTTTGTTGCTGCACAAAGTTGCTGAACCTAAACCTGACCATATGACCCTTTATAGAACCTTTATTAATTCCAACACGCTTTATTCAATGCCTTACAACTACTGGTGTGGTGAGGGATGTGAGGAATGTGTGGCTTAAACTTCGAAATGGAATTGCACCATGTACAAATCACAGTGCTCATTAGATGGCTTCAATGATATCTTTTTCTACCATAATATTTACAAAAAGGCTGTCGATATACCGTCTGAATAAATTTTGTCTCGCTTCGTACGTTATAAATTCTTTTTCTAAATTAACGAATGAAGTTCTTAATGACGATCATGCAATAGCGAAAGATTGAAAAAATTATATTAACATCCGTATATTTTAAATTTTAATTCAAAATACGCTTCAAATAGGTTTTTAAATCTATCGGTAATTCAAATGATAAAACACAATCGGAGTACAACTCATAGTCTGTCAAAGAAAGAATCGTTTTGTGACCTGGAGTATGCCAATTATGAAGCAGCATGTATGAAAATAGAACTATGTGGGTGGGTAAACAAATCTTTCAAAAAGGGATGTATCGTAATAAAAGTGATGTATAATACAAGTACAAAGCTTTCGAGTAGCCCTGCACTCATCTTCAATATCTGGGGTAAAATACAAATTTATCATTCATAACAAAAGAGTTTAACTTGTATGAAAATAGCAGATGGTTTGTAAAAATCAGAGAAAGTCCTTGCCTAAAATAAAGAGAGGTGCAGAAGACCCAGATTCCAACTATATCGGTCAAAGTTAGTGAATAAAGGTAATTACAAGCAGTATGGCATCCTGCCTATTGCTTGAGCGTATTGTTTTAGTCCCATTTTTGCATATCGTATAATTAGCTTTAAGGGAGTGGTCTTTCACATAATTTTATCAACGATTCACAGAACCTACCTGTAAGGGCAGAAACACAATTGTGCCTAATTTGAACGATGGAAAATGAGAGCAGTCCCCCCTATTATCTATCGTCACACTGACTGCATGTGCACACACGCGACGTCACTTCGTAGAAGCACAAATGTTCTGCCAGTATACCCGAAAAAAATCAACGTTGAAGAATCTGCAACAATTTACACAGAGATTGACATTCTGATAGTGTTTCGACGAGAAATTTCACCAAGTTCTTCAAATCCAAAATAATTTCAAAAATAGACAAGACAGGTAAGGAATAATACTTTATTATCTTTGGAATATTGAAATTAAGTGCTTCATGTCCGCCGTTGTATTTAATCATTCTGCGATAAAATTTCTACCAAGGCGAGTGGAAATTGATTGTACAGAAATAAGACCGTAAATACTCAGCAGCGTGAATAGTGGACATCTTGAGGAGTTAATTTACACAGTGTATTAATTGAGGATAATCAAGACAATTATATTTTAGCCCAGGCTTTCGGTTAAATTTGCTTTAACCATTTTTACGGACGATGAATACTTTAACAAAACAATTCAACGGTTACAGAACAAATTTAAAGCAAGTTTAACCGAAAGCTCAGGCTAAAATATAACTGTCTTGACTATCCTCAATCCTAAAAGCTTAAAGATAAAATACAGTAAATACTCTAACTTCTAGAAGCACCATCCCCTGAGCTCAAATTAAAACCCTTATCTACAACACATGATATGAGATGACACTGTATTTGAAATTTATTGTAATATGATTCATGGTACCTGATCTAATATTAGCTTGTTCGAGAAATGAGTAATTCTTTATTCAAAGGGATATACGCAAGTGTATAAATTGGGCTCCAACAGTTACTGAAAATGTTTTGAAATATGAGTATCATCGAATATTTGCACTTACGTTAGGTATTTTGGGTATTCTCGAAAGCATTTCTTAAACAATAAAAATCAATTACTCGTACTTGCGTGTAAACAAGATACTCAATTACCCCATAATGTGCACATGGTGCTCTATCCAGCATGTTACAGAGAGCAGATACCCTGATTTTGCTGCGAATGATAAGTAGCTTTTGAATTTCAAGAGGACTTGATTAAATAATTAATTAATTTAGTTAATGGTCTTCATTAACCAATTCGGCCGGAAGCATGATACCTTGGGACCTTCAACATGACTCGCTTTTCACACGGCGTGCACACGACACGGGAACGGAGTCGAACAACGTACTCGTGTTTAGTACACGGGGCGCTCACGGCGCAGCGCACCTGGAGGCTCATTAGAATAGCGTTAAGACTAAACAACCTAATCAGCTGAGAGCATCTCTAACCTGCGCCGAAACGAGGAACCTTTGATAAGGGCAGGACGCGTAAACATCGTGAGCAGGAATACTGTTTGAAATTCCGAAACAGAACCAAACCATAATTCAGTTCCTCTCATATAAATATCGCATCGTTTAAAATCTCGTTATATAATAAAAAGCCCAGCGTCGCTTGCTTGCTTGGTTCTTCTGTCTCTCTGTGATGCTCTCAAGGATTGAGATAGTAGAAAATACCCGGGCTTGTATTCCCAATCAGCGAGATTATCAGAGAAGGTAGTTCGTACCAGTGATACTGAAAATATTATATTAGGTCGTATTTGCTGGAATTAAGAGAACATCTCAAGAAATTAGCATCATTTGCCCCGCAAATTTTGGGAGGATACGTCAACTAGTCATATTATAAAATACGATGAACTCCAATCATAGTCTTAAGTAATTTGAATCATATACTAAATTTGGCAAAGCTCTTCCATTAAATTGTAGCCTAAGCCAGTAAATGAACCCTCTCAATTCGAATTTGCTAAACTTATCAGAATCCATGTTTGAGCGTGAACTGGAATTAGATCGTGCGGGAGTGAACAAGTTGTAGTTCCCAGCTAGAGTTTCAATGAGAATTGAAACTTTAGCCTTCTGAGTTTTAATTAAAAAGCTCTTCCAACTAATTGAAGCTGAAGTGAGCTACGCTATCGTCACATATTTACAAGCCACAACCCTTATTTCGAGGATCTAATTTCTGTGCATTTTACTCTCAGTTTTAAAATAATGGTTATTTTTCCCGCTTAGGCACACCATTGTTTAAGTGGATTTGACGATTGAAAAAAAGAACATAAATGACGATGACAAATACGGAATAACCATAAAGTTTTGATTAGCAGCATTGTCGGTTCAATGAAAATAAGTTAGAACATGTGAGTTGAAAAATGTAGAAGTGATACAAAAATATAAAGAAATAAACTTTACTAATTCCTGCTCGGTTCACATACAGTATATCATACAGTATTGAGTTTGTAATGCCTCATAACTACTGACGCGTGAGTGATGGCAGGAATGTGAAGTTTAATTTATGCCTTTCAAGGGAAGCACTCCTTGGTTCCGTGAAAATCAGTTTGTTCACGCCGGGAATTGAACCTTTACTTTCCAGCTGTGAGCGTAACACGATACCAGTGAGCCATGAAGTCCATGAATACATTTTTCAACAACTGTACAAATATCAAGAGTTTGAGAATTTAGTAATGACTGAAATTGTACAGATAACTATTGTAGTAGTTGTGGTAAGAATAGCAGCACTGCAGTAACTCCGACTATCTAGCACCGAAAGAGAAAAGACTGTTCAGTTTGGACTCGGGAGGAGAAGGAATCTATGCATAATGTATGTTCCCATACAGGATACCATGCGCATAGAAACAGCAAATAAACAAGGGAGAGGAAGGAAAAAGAATGATCAGAGAAGGGATGAAAATGGAAAGAAGTAAAGTGGGCACTAGAGACATAAATCCCGAAGGCTTCGCTACAGCTGAGGTAATCTAACAGGGTCCCCCCTGGCGAAGCTGGTCCGGTAGCATGGGATAGACAAACTCACTTAATCCTATTACGCATGGCCTCTCCTGTGCCACCCAGGGACTAGTAATTAACAAGGGATGAGTACCAAAATTTAATCGTTAAGTATAAATCCTGTTAATTAAATACATAGAATCCTGTTAGAAAATGAAAAATGTTTTCTCTCATATTTGGAGTAGACTACGTTATTCTGGCAAAATAGTAGAAAATCTTAATGTCTATCGTTTAGGATATAGCGATTAAAGTCAAAACTAAGTTTAGAAAATTAGTATGCACCGAGTGTATTCTTTAATTTCCCATTGTTTTTCTAAATTGACTGCGAAGTAGAATCTGATAATTGCATAGCTCTTGTTATGCTTGCTATGCTTGCTACTCATTATTCACATTTCCTAAGTATAACTACACAGTGCCAACCAATGCTGATTCGTTTGTTTGCTATCTTCCTTTCCCTTTTTTTCTTAACTTTCGTAATTCCTTTAGTTTCTTCCAATTTTGGAGGTTGATATAAGGATGCAATGCATGTAGATGAAAAACTTACTGATCTGATTGGTGTCACTGTCTGTATATCACTGGTCGAGGTGTCTAAAAAAAATGCATATATCACTTTCACGTGCTAATAAAATGGGCCCCAATGAACAGATTTTATTATACTTAGTTTCATTGGATGCAGAAATTCATTTTGTATCACATCATTGCAGAAGTTTTGCAAATTAAAAATAGCTTTGCATTTGGAAAACATTAATTTGGGGACAACTCAAAATGGATTTTGTGCGGAATCCGAGGATACTAATTCATAATGAAAAATTAATATTAAGAATAACTGTAGATATGATACTGAATTTTATTTATAGTAACCTGTTTGGAAATGTTTTTAATGAAACTTAATCCAATCCCTTCAAGATGCAGCTAACAAAGAGGCAGCGAACTTTTCTAGTTAAGAGCTGGAATCAAACAAAAAGCTGCCAACAGGCTGCTAACAAGCTGCCAACAAGTGTGCTAGAAATTTTCAAAATCTTTTCATGGCAGAGCGTCTCCAACTAAATTAACCTTGTACCGCGTTGTGCGTTAATTCATTGAAGAATGAACTGAGCTCTTTTGCAAAATTTCTGCAATGGTGAGATACAAAATGAATTTCTGCGTCCAATGAGACCAAGTGTGATATAATTGGTTCATTAGGATCCATTTTATTAGCACTTAAAAGCGAGGTATACATTTTTTAGACACCCTGTATATAATAATAATGTAAATTCCTCGAATGTGAATGTTCAAACATGCTGTGTATTGGTGTACATCGAACCATTTAGCCTCGGCATATATTCGTCTAAATATTAATTAATTTCCGTTCAAAATTCACCCACGTGAGTGCAGTAGTTTCAATATTGCCGAGTTTACTAAACGAAAGCGCGGAGTTTCGGGTTTGCTCGCGTTTCTGTGGAAAAATACATTCACCTGAACTCTATTTTGACTCCTGCATTCCAAACGGGAATAGAAAACAACATGTTGTGCACCCAAAATTTACTCGTCTTCTGTCTCAATTTTTGCACTGAACTGCATTTTCTGTGAGTTTCTTGACTAGAAAAATACATTTCAGCGTAATGTTTTAGTCGTCGATTAATTATTTTTCAGTTTAATTTTTGAAAATTGTTCATCAGCCTTACACAAATGAAGACGAAACACGTATAAAGTATTTTGTGAATGAAAATTTACATTGCACGCCAGAGAAAATTTAATCAACTAAATAACCAAAAAGCTGCACTGAAAATAAACGAGTTTCGTTCGTGAGCTTTATCACGAAAATTAAAATAAGACGACAGTTCAAGGCCATTTCCTACGCAGAAATGCTGATTTACAATGAAAAAGTTAAAATTATGCTCAAGCAACTATTAATCTTCTCAAAGTAACTCACTAAATGAACAACCGGTGTTCCAATTTCCATATTTAATTTGAAAAACGAAATTATTATAATCACGACAAGACGTTACTTTAATAAGAATTATTTTATTTCCCCTACGGGAAATCGCTTCACGGTTGGCGAAAGAATGAATGTTGTTGCCCATATATATACAAGTATGTACACATCAGTTCTTGATATTGCAACACTAAGTGCGAAAAAGCAGCATCCACTTAGCTTCTATGGGTTCATGTCATGTGCACTTATAATCATGAAATTAACAATTTTGACATGTAAAGGACTTGCCACGCTGCCTCCTCTGAGGCACCCGCGGGAGTTTGTGGTATCTCAAGAAAAAGCGTCGCAAGTGGAAGGAGCGTATTGACATGATCCCATGCGCTCGGGCGCATGCTTGTCTGAATTATATTTTGCAGCATTGGAAGGAACGGTATTGTTTAGTGGATGATATCGATATCGCGCAAATGTATCTTACAAATCAAGGTTTAAAAAATGGCTCATTACAAATGGATAGAGCACTTTGTGCATTAAGCGCTAATTAAGTAACTTGTTTCCACACAAGTACAAGCGACAAAATGCCTCGCACGGCCAAGCACGAAGAGTACATAGATAAAGCGTAACACAAATCGGATTTTCGCCCTATTATCAGCCGCGGGGATTTATCAGAGCCCAGACGGGAATTTTGCACCGGCAGCTGCATTTTTATCACACGAAGCTCATGGTTTTTCTGACGAGCTTCGGGCTAACCCAGAGTAGTTCAGTACAGTATAAAAGGGAACTGCTGCGGCCAAACTCTAGCACATCGCTTTTTGTTGTGGTAAGTCGTGGTATCTAGGAGCCAAAATAATCTTCTTTGCCCAGCTTTAAAATGAATGCTCAGCCAGGTGTTTGCCCGCGGTCGCATCAAACATACACGGAAGCCGCCGCGAGTGCATAAAAATAGAGTTGTTTTTGAGAGGTAAAGAGCGGTTGATAGGATTGGCTTGTGCAGGGAAGCGTGAAAATACAATCCTAGATGTGTGCAGCACCTAATTTTGCCATTGAACAAAAAGGTTTTTTACTGATCGACGACGCTGGACCATTCACTTATGGAGAGCGTCCGTGTGTAAGCGTGCGCCTTAAATAACAAATTATCTAAATTGTATCCCTATAATTTTACGTCGATGTTTAACATTCAATCGTTGTTACGATTTTATTGTTGTCCGTCCTTACAATGTACCGTGACACTCAAAGGCTAGCGACATTCCTCGCTTTTAAATTCATCGACAAAACATACCAATCGAATATCGGAATTGGAAAATTACTCGGGGTCCCAGATTGTGGAACCAAGCTGGAAAATATTCGGAAGGATTTTCTCATTCTTTCAATGAGATTCAGAATAGCCCTTTAGACATGTTCCATACAACAAACATTTAAAGCTACACTCGAATGTTCGGTTCTCATAAGATGTAAACATCCGACTTACATATACACCGAAATTCGGGAACAATTAAGGCAGTGGAACTGAGATGACATACGACATAAAATTTCAAATCACTCTCGATGATGCCTGCGTAAACAGGCCTTCACACGATCAGTCAATGTCTGAAGACAGTCTTGGGAAGAGCACCTAAATATGGACATCGAATGCAAACTCTTCTCTATATTCTGGAATCAAGACGGAAAGATACCCAAATACGGCGATCAAATGCTAACTTTGCTCAGCCTTTTCTAGAGTCAGGAGCTTTTATATTTTTCGCCTTGACTTCAGAATACAGAGATGAGTTTGCATTCGATGTCCATATTAGGGTGCCTTTCCCAAGACTGTCTTCAGACATTGGCTGATCGTATGCAGGCCCCGTAAACAAAATTTGCAAGGAAAAAGTAGACGGACTCTTTAAAGAAATCTGTTCTATTAAAGAAACTGAAGTAGGTGAAAAGTTCAAATAAATCATAACTTGTTTTCCGTGCGGCACCAAGATCGCTTTGAAGTTCAGCTCTTGTCACAGTTGGAGTTTTGCTCATACGTATTTTGTGTGCATTTGATTAAAACTTTTCGGGGTGCACCGGATCTTGGAAATTTTGCCGTAGGCTCTGTCATCTTCCATTTCTTCACAAAATCACTTACAGGGTCCAAAGGGACATTTAATTTCTAATAAATATTACACAATAGTTCATTTTTTTGTAATATGTGCAAAATTAAAGCAATCTTTCACATTTTTTTATAACTCTTATTGCTTCGGCATCTCGTAGAACTTTAAGACAGCCTTCTAACGCAAGACTAATCCTAAAATCTCCTGATAACGCTACATCGCTTACCATCCAAGTTGTCCACAAGCTTCTAGTATATTTAGACGTGGAAACTTGATACATAAAGCATTTAAATCTTGTTTTTGAAAGTATCCAAGTACTTTTGACGCTATGTAGTTTATCGATTGTTCAATTATTTCCTAATTTAAAGGAAAATTACGTTTTCGGTGCTCATTGACGTGTGTCAATGTATATTTTTGCCTAATATGTAAGTTTCATGGTTCGATTTCTTCAGAAACTATTTAATGAATTTTTGAACAGTTCAAATACCTGTTCACTTCGCCGTACGTTCACTAAGCGTGCATTTCATGAAATAAGAACCTGAGTTTTCCGATTGTCACATTTTTCCACGAAGTAAGAGCTCGATCTTACGTAACACGAACATGATAGTTCGAATAATATCAGCAGTTTTTTTATTAAATTAAGCATAGTTGTTCACGTAAATCAAGCATGGTTATTCAAACGGCATGATTATGACTTTTCAATATGAAAATGTCTCTTTATACGTAAACAAGATTTTAATGGACACGATTATTTTCAAATAACACGAGCGTACCATTTTTGCATATGATTTTTTTCAAGTGATGATATGAACAGGATTTTTTCCATATTGAGGGTTATTCTGGACAAAATATGAGGATTGTTCTTCAAACAGTATGAGCAGGAAAAATCTAGAAAACATTAACTGAAAAATTCTCAACTAATTCAATTAATACGAGTATGATTTAGAATAAAATTGAATATAATTTTTCAATCCACCTGACGGTAGAAGCCAAATCTTAACCCTGGCATTGCTCCACCACGACGCTTCCGTCTAATAACATGACGTAACTCACAATTTGTCTAGAAAATACGTTGTTTATCGGACAAACTAGAAATGCCAAACGAGAGATTTTGGTCGCCTTATTATGGATGAATTTTGCACATGGCTGTACGAATAATATTTTTCTGATATATGTATTCTAGTTTTCTTTCATATTTTTGGGGCCGTAAATGTTTACAGTACGTTTTATTCCTGCCAAAATTCCGAATTCGGACTGTCGCAGAAATGTTGTTAGGCCTCCATAGCAAAACTCGCTGGCTTCGAGCCTCTGATATATGCATTCTGGTCTATATTTTTCAGGAAGGCAACAAATTTAGTAAATAATCCCACGGTAAAATTGTACCCAAGAATGCTTTCCTGTTTACATTTCGGTGGCACCAGGCATAAGCATAAAATAGTCATAAACGAGTCTCAGATTCCATGCTGTTCAAAAATTTAACAAGTTAAGGCGCAGCATATTTGGCCACGAGTCTCCAATACTTTGAACAAACTGCATCATTTAGACGCTCTATTTTCTGGAGTGAGCGAAGCCGCTCTTGAACTTCAACCAACGCTTGATCTGAACTTGCGAGTACGAATTTCAGAGCTGAAGTCAAATCCAAACTTTTGTTGGAACTTTTAACGAAATTGTTAATTAATACTAGCAAAACAGTGCAAATTAAAAGTATTTCTTAAGAATTGTATTAATAAATGCATGCAATGAACTCTTGATTTTTCGTCTGCTCAGGTTCACAGACTGTCATCTAACCTCTCAACATGCGTTGCGTATTTCTGGCTTTGATGATCGTCGGGTGTGCAACAGCCACGGATTTTTCTGACTGCGGTGAGAAATTAAAGGAAACAGAGCAAATTTCTGGACATTTCTGTACTACCGCGATTTACGAAAATCCACCTAGGGGTAAATTTAATAGATAGCTTAAATGAAAAATTAACATAACGTGTCAAATTATAAAAAATTATACTAAACGCATTGAAGTTGATTTTTAAAAGTTAAACTGCCGTTAGAAGTCTGTATGACCGCTGTGTAAAAACAGGACACAGAAACAAATTAGCTCTAAAGAGACCAGTGCAGTTGGGAGGCTCCGACTTCAGGGAAAGCTTTCCCTCAGCTCTTCGGTCCCTGACCCTGACGTGACGTGGAGACCCTCGGCTTCTGTTAGGGAAGCATAGCTTGGACAACTTGGTGAAGGGTGCCATGCGCAATGTGTAACAAAACAGAGCAACCGCACCATGGTGTCATTTTAGTCGTGCCAAAGCCAAGGGCTCTCATTTTTCTGCCTAATGCTAAAAGCAAGGGAGGTTGGTTCCTCATTGCAGACAAAAGAACACAACAATTCTCTGTTGATTGTAATTCCTAATTATTTATAAGCTCATTTTCGGAAATCTTGTTTTAAAGAATACATCAGGCTCAAATGTCTCTATATACCACTCTATGATTGATCACTACGCATTTATTAAATAGTGAGCCATTAAATAGCGTTTTCATCGTTGTAACATTGAACAACAAAACTACAAGTTACTGCTACTCGTGATGAGCATCGACCAGAAATTATAAGATTTTTTCAAGACTCATTGAGAGACGAAACTGAGGTAAGACTTTTTCCCGAGGCACTGGAAAGATCGCGAAGTCGATTGAAACGTGTACACCGCTTAATGGTGGACTTATGCAGCACTGAATGAATAGAATGCTTGTTTCAACAGAGCTAATACTTCGAATTCAATTAGAAGCAGGGTACTCCAGTGCGTAATTGCGAAGACATTCACATAGAAAAACAAATTAAGAAAAGTATTCAGATGCCCCTGTGGGTCAAATTAAAAAATATAAATTCGACCGTACGTTAGTGAGACGTGGAGTTCAATTCAGGCCAAAAGTGACTGCCTCCCGCGAAATATCCCGACGCTACGATTTGCTGTCATTAATCACCACTGAGATGAGATCCTCTCGGCTGCAGGATCCGAGGCCGCGGACGTCAGACTTGAAGTCCCGAACTGCACGCAGCCGCCCTGCACCTTCAAGAGAGGCGACTCCTTCCCTATGTCCGTCAGCTTCTCTCCCAGTGAGTAGCCAACGCCCATTGTCAAGTTTTTGTCGATTGAAATGTTGGACCTCTACTTTCCAACGAGATTATACCCTTGACATTGTTCTATCATTAGAACAAAGTTTCCTGTTTCTCCACCAGTGCTTAGTTACACTGCTGCAGTACTAGCGCACAATTGTCCCGTTTCTGCTCTAGCGAGCTGTTACCCTGTTTCTGATTCTTCACTTGTGCATAGCTATACTGTTTCTGCACTAGTGCACAATTATCCTATTTATGATCTAGCGCAAATTTATTCTGTTTATGCACTAGTGCAGTTATTTGTTTCCACACTAGTGCAGAGTTATCTTAGTTTTTACACTGTTGCAGTTATCCTGCTTCTAAGTTAGTGTTTCTAAACGAAGATAAAATTATTTCTTATGCGGGCCAGAAGTACTCCTTTAGTGAACATACAGAAGCATCACTAATACTCATTAACAATGCTCTTAAAAATTGCCTGTATAAATGTACTCAGGAGTGTACCGAGTACAAATGCTCAGCTCGATAGAAGTAAGATTTGTCCTACGACGGAGAATAGAACAAAGTCGACAACCTAACGGTCCTTTTTTTGTCTTCTGCTACAAAGGGCCGTACGAAATAAATTGGAAAAATTCGATCCTCTCAAAGTAAGAGAGCTACTCGCATGCAAGGAAGCACCAATATTCCCATTTTCAAGACTAGGATTTGAGTTCTACTTGGATATACTCGAGCTTGTTTGTATTCTCACATTTTAATGAAAAAACGGGTTTCTAGAAACAGTTCCATGCTATCTTTCATGAAATTTACAAATTTAGTTTATTTTTTTAGGCATAAAATGCACAATGGGTGTTCCATTATTTACTCTAACCCATAAAGCTAAAAAGCTAAATAAATGCATAACAAACAGAGTCTAGCAGTAAGCAAGCCTCTCGTGTTCTTAATAGATGTAGAGAAGACACGAACGTATTGAGCAAAGGAAAAATGTATCAAATACTATTCGACCCGAAAAAATCAGCCAGAATTTTCTGCACAAAATTCACACCTCGTCGTTCCAGCAGGCGATAAGAGATGCATATTAGAAACGAAATCAAGCATCGCAAGCGAGATACACATGTTCAGTACATCCTCTATTCCTTTAGCTCCTTTTAGAGACTACTGATAATTATCAAGGCACTACCGAGTCCATGTATACTTCCGTTCTGGCTTCTCCTCTCCCCGCACATAGCTAATGGCTGCTTATAACAGAGCACTGCACTGGCTTCTCCTCTCCCCGCACATAGCTAATGGTTGCTTATAAAAGAGCACGGCAGTGGCATCTCCTCTCCCCGCACATAGCTAATGGTTACTTATAACAGAGCACGGTACTGGCTTCTCCTCTCCCCGCTCATAGCTAATGGTTACTTATTACACAGCTCGGCACTAATACCTCCACGACAGAACCACGAGTGAGCCTTTCCAGAACGACTGAGCCTCTCCGGAACCGACAGTTAACACAATGCCGATTTGTACAGATTTTAGCCAAGTTAAGCGGCAAATTTTAAAGTTTATCTAGATTACAACGGCCTCAAAGTGACTCTTCAGCTTCTGGTAACGAGCGTGACCCGTGAGGCACCTGCAACAGTTTGCTAATTCAGGTCAATTTTCCTCCAAGAAATTCATTTAAGCACCAAACAACGAAAAAGCTAGTTTTATAAATATATATATATATATATGAAAATCTACGAACCGACATTAATGGGTTAACATTCCTGAGGATGAAGAATAATACGACATTTTCCAGAATACGCATCAAAGGAGCTAGAAGCGAGCATCACCGCCAAAATAGGGGTCATCGAAGTGGGCTGGCCCGGCTTCGACAAGGAAGCATGCAAGTACCTCAGCGGGGACGACCAGTGTCCCTTCCAGGCCGGTGCTCACATCCAATGGACATACGAAGTGGATGTCTTGAAGGTCTACCCCAGTGTGAGTACCTCAAGTTTAAATTTTACCGACCAGGTAATATGGAGGTTCGCCTCAGTCAAACGGGTGCTGATCTCCCTTAATTTTGTAACGCTAAGAGAACGTAAATATATGTAACGTATAATGTTTATTACTGAGTAGAATAAGAAAAGCTACAAATTTACTTCAAAGGGAAATTTGCAGTGGTACGCTCTAGGACACCCTGACCGAAATAGTCTACAAAAACAACTTCAAAACTGCACAAGGGTGCAAACAACGTGCAGCTCACAGGCACACTTCGGGATTTAGGCTTTGGTGACCTAATCAATTTTCATGCCAGGCCAACTTGTCCTGAGACTAAAAGTGTCCGTACAGGTAGCGAATTATATGGAAAAAGTTCCAACTTTAGAAGTACTTTTGATGTTAGAAAGGGATCGTTTTCATATCTAACACAAAGCATCATGTCTGGATTGTTTTATGAGCTTATGTGCAATTGGTAGCGACTGGCCGCTAGTTTGTCGGGAAAGTGAGGTACTTAAAATTAGAATATATATGATGTAGGTTTATGCTGATTATTTTTATAAATATTCATACTTTTAATCGTGACACGATTCGATACCATATAAATTTAAAATAGTGTACCTCACAATTTTGATCTGATAGATTTAAGTCTAATGCTTATTTCAAATTCTATGCCAGAAATTTACCCAGCAATAGTGAAAAAATCATAGACACTAACATGTTTTCTGGAGGGTGTAATTGGATAGAACATAGAGACAAAAATCGGTTGCGTAAATCTGTTGCATAAATCTTCTCGCTGAAGTACAATAATGAAGTACTTCAGTCAAAAGATTTACGCAACAGATTTGCACTCAACAGTTTATTTATAATTGACTGAGTGTTCATATTTTTAGTCTGATGAAAAGACTAAATACCAGAAATAACACTGATAATGATAATACTAATACCAAGACAAGGTAATTTTTTAGAAAATTTCAAAGCCCCATCCGTCATCAGTGTCAACACAACTTCACGTCACCACGGGACTCGACCCAGGCTTCACACCTCAGTTATGTTCTCTAGTAATTGCTGCTCGAGTGTCCATAATTTTGAACATTCATTTGATTGATATGGAATTCTATTTCCAGCCCTGACCAACTTGAATTTCTCAGGACAGAACTTATTCTGGGGTCAGTATAGACGTTTCAGACAGTTGTTATGCAAAAGATTTCACCAGGAAGGGTTACCTCACAATGCCAAGGCTAGCATCATGTACATTGAAGCCGCAGATATAAATGGAGCAGTAGCAGCTCGCGTAAAGATCGTGAGCCAAGCTGGTTTTGGAATTCACATTAAATGTTCCGACTCTCCATTGAGGAGTCGAGAATTTCTACAGCGCTTTGTCTCTCAAGAGCTGCAAATTATTCTCTATTGTGCCTCATGGGAATAGATCAGTGTTGACACCCTGCAATATTTGAGAAAAATATCCACCACAACGGTGAAGGTCTGGATGTGACTGCCCGATACTGTAGTGCTAACGTTTTCTGAAAAAGCATGGTATAGATTTAGTTGAATGTTTTTCGTAGACTGATAGTGCTGTAGAATCTTCATCCCTTTTATCAGTGGAACATTGCATTGCGAAAATTGTCGGAGAGTATGGCTTTGGATGAAGCATAATTGTGTTGAGGAATTCAACTTAAAAACCGAGGCTATAATTTAAAAAGAGTATCAGCAGTTAAATCATCGTAGAAAATGAACTTTTCAATACTATATATTAGCAGTGGAAAGAATTAAACATAAAATGGAACACAACTCTTATATTCGGATCATACCTTGTATTCTTGTCGAAATTAAATGGTAATGACCATGAGTAGCAATATTTTCTTTACAATTCAGATTACATCAAGTTTTACCTCGGTAGCCGAAGTGAGGGAGTTTCCACAGCTGCACATTGCCCCAAACAAACGCTATAACGTCAACCGTAAAGAGTTCAATTTTATGATCCAAAAGCACCCGTAGGGGACGTGGTTTCTTCGATCAGTGGGGCATCCAAAGACAAGAAAAGGGATAATGTGAAGTAAAAAATTCCGTTGAATTGCAAAACATTCCGTGACATATTCCGACAACAAATGTACCCGAGCCAGTATGCATGTACCCAGGAAGGCCTCCCAGGACAACACAACTGCCACCCTGAGCTCTGGATGTTGATTTGCAACTGAATTACCTCGGTCGAAATCAAATTTAAAAAAGTGGACTTACAGAAGTGACAATCATAATCGTCATCGCAATTTTCAGCTCGTATGATATAGCGGTCGAATGAATTTGATAAATTCCCAAGATTTCCGCGCTTGAAACATAACAGTTTTGCAACGACATTTCGACCATTTTAGCTAGGTTTTACTTTATGGACGTTCCGTACGCATACCTTCCAATACGTTCTGAACAGAATTAACGAGCACTGATTTAAATTTACATAATTTATGCAGTGATCGACACCGAACAAAGCTACTCGCATATAAAAGTGAGGTTTATAAGCGTGGAACCCAAAACTGGGGAACATTCCAAAAGTCATTCCGAATGAAACACTGTCCGAGAGAAGCTCCTCGTTTAACACGATATCCGAAATGACACGATTGAAATTAGTGAGCGTTGCACTTCAAATTGCTCCCTATTATCGAATAATGCGAGTTATTTACCTTTACACCCGCTTGTACATGGAGCGCAATTGAGAAAGAAAGCGCAATAAGTGGATGTATGACAAAAAGAAGGGAATCCATAAGAGACGGGAGGTAGGAGACGACAATAAGTAGGGGAAGAGGAGAATTACCAGAAGATAAGAACAAAAAAAGAATTAAGAATTGTACGAGACCTTGAACTAGAAAATGAGGACATAATAAGAGAATAGCAACTTTCTTAATTAGGTTAAAAGGTCCTCTGATTGCCTTACAACCCCTGCACAACAACACACCTCGGGCCCGACGGCTATCAGTAATGAAGGGCTGAGAGAAAATATCCTCTAACCCTAAAGGGAAATAACAGACATGAGCCGCCTTTGAAGTCACTATGAGTAGCACCACCGCACGCTTTGGTGAATATTTACTGTGGTAGAACACGCGTGTGCTGGCGCGAAGGTTCACTTTGCAGTTTTGAGATTTCTCTCGAGTTTCTTGGTTAAGCCATTAATTGCGTATGGTTAGCTTTAACCGTCGAGTTATAGGGGTAGATGGCAGAAATAAACTGTAACTTATAAAGAATAGGGCATGGAAGCCAAGGTAAAGGCAGAACTACTGTATCTACTGGAACTCGATTATGTTTTCTTATCGTTAACTTTAGTCTATCGCTTTTAGTCTGAAGCAAAGTTACACGAAAGACTTGAAAAGTACATAAAAATGAAGAAACATAATTAAGAGCTAGGGAAAGAAATATTAGAAAGAAATACTCGCACAATACAAAACATCTAAAGAAAGACTTAAAGAAGCACGGATAAGTGTTCTCATCAATTATAAGTGAAGTTGAAAAACACGAGTATTCGTTACACAGGATAATTATTTATCTACATGGTGTAACTCGGACTCAATCCAGGGAAACTTACTCAAAGTCAGAAAAACAAGTTGGTATGCGAGATAAATTTTGAACAATGAAAATAAATCTAACTGTAATGAAATGAATTACCCAACTTTGAAAATATCTTTAAGTACTGATGTAAACCCAAGTTGTACAATTAATCATTCAAGTTAAATTCATTTAACATAAAGTATGTATCAGACACCACCGATTTACTCGTAAAGTGACCCAACGAGAACAGAATATCGAATACTCGTTAAGTTTCTCGCCCATCAAAGTGTAAGTTCAATTTTTGTAACTGGAAAAATTTACGGTTTTACACAGCTTCGTTTTGCCAAATCTATTCGAAGTTCTTCCTTAATTTAGTAAAAAATAGCCTGTCATATTCCATTGCTAACGCGAGTCGCTTCGAATGTGTTCGCATAGAAGTAAATATAGAAATTGTTGAAAAGAATATTAGTTTTAGCGTATTATGTGCATCAATTTAAAATACCCTCGCTTGACCATTCTAGCCTAGTCTAGTGAATTTTTTCAAATCAATACAGCGAAACATCGAACCATACATAGGCAGAAGTACGGTAGAACGTACGTATTCATCGCTGAGAACTCCACGACACTGAAAGATTCTCGCATGTGAATGTCAATGTCACATGACGGTCAATGCCAAGCCTGCTTTCCACTAGTCACGACGAAAACTGATAGCAGTCTTCAATCATATTTCATTCCTCGCAGGAACTTAAATTTTCTAAGCGACTTTATGACTAAAAAGGAAAACAAATTTTTCCCGAGAATAATTCCCTGATATGTTTTTTTTCAGATCTCCACAGTGGTGACGGTCAAAATGATCAACACTGAGCACAAGAAAACCGAAGTTTGTCTTCGAGTCCCCGTTAAAATCGTCTAAAAATGAACGACTTTGTTCAGGGGATAGGAGAAAATTGTCCAGGAATTTATTGGTAGCGTCTTGGCTTTGATTTATGGCTGCAATAACTTAGTCGTAAAGTTATTGTCCTGGAGATTTGCAGAACTTGAAGCGCCCGAAATTTAAGACCCTTTGAAAGCTGTTTCATTTATAGCATGAATTATTGGGATCAAGCTCCGGGAAAGGTACAAGAAGAAAAGCTAACACATTGTTAGTAAATTTAACTCACGTAAACAACTCATGAATAGTTTTCACAGCGAAGCTCACTAGTAACTGCAAGACAACCCAAATACCAATTGTATTTCGAACTTGTCAATCAAATTAGCATTACAATTGTTTCAAATTAGCAGAATTAGACGCAAATAAGGCAGAAGTATTTCAAATATACATATCGTACTCACCAATTCATGTTCTGTTTTAGTTATTCCGTTGATAATTCACTCCCAGGATTCTCTACGGACTATCACGATATATTACAGTAATTAATATTAGTTACCCTCAGTCAATCAGATAGAATGAGCGAAATGGACATTTATTTTTTAATGTTATTTTACTAATTAAAATTGGGGATTTCGTTATATATTACGTTAATCAATTAAAAATTAAATATCAACCCGGAAGGCATTCCTAGACTATCATTGAGCCCCGACCGCAAGCAAGCAAATGAATGCAGTGAAGAAACTAAGTGCCTTTCCTCCACACGTTCCTGGCGAGTGCAAACTTGGCTCCTCCGATCGAAGAAATTATAGTTGCTCTAAGTTTGAAATTACGATCCAAAGTTGGAACTCTGAAGACAAGTTCACCGTACTTAACTGCATCATAGGTTCTGACATTTGGCTCTTGACAATACAGAGATTTTGCTTTCACATTTGATTTTAAGCACATTTTTTTAGAATCACCCCAAGTTTCCTATTAAAAATGAATAACTTTTCCATGTACAGATATGTTCAGTTTATTTGAAATTGCATACGAGCATTTTGACTCAAAGTATGAAACGCAGGTATTCAAAATTGTTTAAACAGTTTCGGGGTGTAGCGAAATTTTCATTTTTGTGAAATAAAAACCCGTTTTACGGTAAAACAACGAATTAAATTCATAAAGGGGAATGAAGAATTCGATATCGCATGTACGCACGCCAAATCAAATATGAGCATGCAATGCACCGACAAAGAAATAATACCAGTAAAAGTTGGCGATGTTCACAAGCTTTGAAGATTTCATTTCATCATGCGTGTCGATGATGAGAGAGCCAAATTCGAGTACACGGAGCATCAAACCCTGACACCGAGTGGCTCTAGCTCGAACGTCAGCGGCGTAACACCTCTGTATTACGGTATTGGATTACAAACCAAGACTTCAGGCCGATATACGATGTCTTTATAGAGAGAAAACTTTCAATCGAGCACACATCATTGCGTGACACAATAAGCCTTTTCTTTGTGTGCACTGGTCGCACATCGCAGAGCAGCTCTCGACAGCAGCAGAGTTGTGTGCTTGTTTTGGGGACCGTCCCTCGCAGCAGTCTGTGAGTGGCCTGCACGATGTGGAGGCAGGTCACATTGGGGCAGTCGGGCGAGCGACTCTAGGGCAGTCGGGCGAGCGACTGTGGGGCAGTCGGGTAACTCTGGGACAGTCGGGTAACTCTGGGACAGTCGGGTAACTCTGGGACAGTCAGGCAACTCTGGGACAGTCAGGCAACTCTGGGACAGTCGGGCAACTCTGGGACAGTCAGGCAACTCTGGGACAGTCAGGCCATTTTGAAACAGGTAGTTTTGAGATAGTCAAGACGTTTTGGGATACTTAGGCACAAGGAGGCAGGACACAAAAAGGCGGGCCACATTAGAGCAGGCCACATTAAGGCAGGCCACATTAAGGCAGGCCACATTAAGGCAGGCCCCATTAAGGCAGGCCCCATTAAAGCAGGCCCCATTAAGGCAGGCCACATTAAGGCAGGCCACATAAAGGCAGGCCCCATTAAGGCAGGCCACATTAAGGCAATCGACATTAAGACAGGCCACACTAAGGTAGGCCACACTAAGGTAGGCCACACTAAGGCAGGTCACGCTAAAGTAGGCCACAATAAGGCAGGCCACATTAAGGCAGGCCACACTAAGGCAGGCTACAGCAAGGCAGGCTACAGCAAGGCAGGCTACAGCAAGGCAGGCTACAGCAAGGCAGGCTACAGCAAGGCAGGCCACAGCAAGGCAGGCCACAGCAAGGCAGGCCACAGCAAGGCAGGCCACAGCAAGGCAGGCCACAGCAAGGCAGGCCACAGCAAGGCAGGCCACAGCAAGGCAGGCCACAGCAAGGCAGGCCACAGCAAGGCAGGCCACAGCAAGGCAGGCCACAGCAAGGCAGGCCACAGCAAGGCAGGCCACAGCAAGGCAGGCCACAGCAAGGCAGGCCACAGCAAGGCAGGCCACAGCAAGGCAGGCCACAGCAAGGCAGGCCACAGCAAGGCAGGCCACAGCAAGGCAGGCCACAGCAAGGCAGGCCACAGCAAGGCAGGCCACAGCAAGGCAGGCCACAGCAAGGCAGGCCACAGCAAGGCAGGCCACAGCAAGGCAGGCCACAGCAAGGCAGGCCACAGCAAGGCAGGCCACAGCAAGGCAGGCCACAGCAAGGCAGGCCACAGCAAGGCAGGCCACAGCAAGGTAGGCAATTTCACGTAAACGTCAGAATTATCTACTTAAAAATTTCCTTTTTTTCCTTTTAGTACCGCACTCAAATACTTTTATAGTTATAAAAATTGAATTGGAATGAACTATTCTCATTTGCAGAACAACGAAGATAGCTGATCTTCCATGCAAAGATTCTGTGTATACATAATATTTGTGTTGTTACTGTTATAAATTGGCCGTCTTCTGCCGACGTGTCTGTGACACTTGGCTCACCTTACGCAATTTTGGCGGTGTACTTGGGAATACAGAAAACGTACGCTGAGATTGGAAGACTTTCCCAACTCGTGAAATGAAACTGAAGTTACGTTCTTTACACAATTTAAAATATTTGCCCTCGCGTGCGCCGGCATTGAAAAGTGTTCGTCTTTTCGCTTAGGAAAACAATTGGTGAAAAATCTTCACTTTTCTTGTAAAACCCGCATTGCGTGCTTGTTTTAGGCAACGATTATTTTCATATTTCACGACTTGCCCGACTTAGGTTTGCCACCAAAGAAAACACTGAGCGCCTCAGAATGGTTGAAACCTAATACACCCTCATGTTTAAAACATTCAGATTTGACTTTGTACTAAAAACTTGAAGTATCGTCGCAGAAAATGAGCATTTTTTATTGGACTTGATATGCCTGCTCCACCTATACGTCAGGCTTGTAATTTCATTGCATACAGTCTCCTCTAATTCAGCTTGAAATTCACTCGAGCCGCAACTTGCACGCAACACGCAAGCCATCGCGCAGCTCCTGCAGGGCATCTCTCAGGTCGATACGGCCGTGGTAACTTTCTCAAAAGGCGCGGTTTTAGTGTAAATATCGGGCACTTGTTGAGGAGGAACCTTAGCGGGTTTTTGAACTAGAGATGCATTACTGTCAGAGTTAATGTGGGTGTTCCTTAGGGAGCAAAAATCAATTTGTAGCAGCTTCAATATAATCATAAACAGCTTCTGATGTAACTATTCGGTGCTGCTCGATTTCGCTCTAAAAGCGCGTCAACTTCGATTTTGAATTGTAGAGAACGCCGCCAGCGCCTCACAATGGTCAAAATTAGATTTCTCGGTATTCGTCGAGCTGCTCATACTCTGACAGCTTTGAAAATTTTAGCATTTTAGCTGTGAAAGTTGACAGAACTTTGTTGACGTCAATGAACTTTACATCCAAGCTAATGTTACTTCACAACTATCGCTTGCTCCCGATACACAAAATTAAACCTGGATGAGCTTAAGTTCTGCGTTGGAGTAAGGAAGAATAAACATACCCATAAACATAGTGCAGAACTTACCAGACTTGGCATTTATATGGCAGTACAATGCGCAGCTAGCAGCATAAAAAGTAAATAACTTTTTCACGGCCATCAAGCTTCTAGTGCTATGGTCATGCAAAGCTCAGGAATGACAAAAACATACAAATAAATCACATCGATCCTGCGTGATAAATGCACAAGCCATGATGCAGTTGCATGACACGAACTTGCATGTAATGCTGATGTTCGGCATGGAATTGGCCCAATTTTAGTACCAGAAAAACCCACAGAATGACAAAACTCTTACTCAATACGTCCGTGCACGTAATGTTAGGCATGATATTGGGCCAGTTTCCTATAAAGTTGATTGGTAGAATGTACATATTTTCGAGAATGTTGGGATATTTTGTCACGATCAATACGAACTAATTTACAAATCAATCCATTCCCCTTTCCATATGGGTGTCATTCGCAAATTTGGCTTTACGCTAGCAATTCATTATGTACAAGTATTCGAAGCTGTGTAAAAATTGAGCTTCAGTTGGAATTTCCAGGCTGTGTGACAGACAAGCGACTTCATTGGTGCGATTGAATGAATGAAGTCTTCTCGACGGCAGCGCTGCGCAATTCAGCGGCATTGCATGTCGCTTCGTACCTACAGCACCGTTCTAGCGGGTTTCTATCCATAACTTTTGAGAGTATGATATTGTAGTTTAGGTCTTTGCACACAATACAATAAATAGCAATTAGCCGACTCTCATCCTCTCGGTATAAACCTAAGAACCAGGCCAGGAAACTCTTCTGAGTGGAAAGTTTAAAATCAGATTCAACTAAAATGCGAGAATTTCCAGTGTACTTCCATAGTTGCAGATTTGATTGAGGCTTGTGAGGAACTAGTAATTTTCAATGTATACTAAGCTATAACCAGGAAGTAAAATAAACAAGGTTTTGCATAATATGCTAACTACCAATTTGAAAATAATATTGGCGGAACAGAACCGTTAAAAGATTAGTCCCTTTAATAACGTGAAAATATAGTCAAGTTCAGAAAATCCCATATTTTACTGTACAATTTCAGCGCAAATTGGACTTAGCTTCGGAGGTTTAACCTCACTAAAGCGAAGCGTGCAGGGATTAAAATTTCAAAAAAATATTTCCTGAAATCCGAGTTTAAACAAATTTTCCCTTTTGGACGATTACTCTCACGGAAGGGAAGCAGTTAAAATTATGATTTTCAAGAATAAATTTCGTGAAAACAGAGTACCAACAGCTTTTCTTTTTCTTAAAATTGATCTCGCGTAAGCAGAGAAAACGAAAATTTGCTTAGAAACGCTTTTCGTTCTAGAACATCATTCCAAGATTCACGAACTGTAAGTAAAATTGTCGCAACAGGAGACGTCTGTGCGCGACAGCACTCCACTTCAAGCTCTGCTACACTGATGTGCCCTGCAAGCACTGGCGAGGGCACGTATCATTTAGACGCCTCTGCCCGACTTTCAGCCGCAGTTTTGTAGCGCAATTTTACTTCGAGAGAAAGTTGTAACTCTTTTGCTTCTGAAATGGAATTAATTTGCACGAGTGAACTGGAAACATTATAATGTGAAATTGGGAATTGCTAGTAGGTAATTTCTAAGTGTACATTTAGGACATTGCGCTCGACTGTGCAAATAAATGTGATTGCAGTTTCACTACCACAGCAGAAACCTGACGATTTAACAGTAGGAGAGGCTCAGAACGACGCAACATGTAATGAGAGAAATAGAAAGTAAAATTATTCAGTAATTACTTTCGTGAAAAATCGATTATGCCAATAAATTTTCCTCGAAATAAGGACCGGGAGATTTTCATTCGAGGATAACAAGGCAGAATGAGAGTAACAACTCCGAATAGTCTCGAGCCAAAATTTGCCAGCACCTGTTGCACTGAATGCATACCGTCAGTCGCAAGAATCATTAATGAATATAACCCACAGAAGGAGCGCTTAGAAACGATTCCTGTGTACGTTCCGATTACAATACAAGATTAAATCAGGAATTCTGCAGTTCAGGACTGAAATAGCGTAGGAAGTATGAAAGTGAGGGCATGATATGCCGGGGAGCCAATTTAACACTAATTTGACATCTGACTGAACTTTTTTTCCTATGCTTAATCCACATCGCAACGAACGGTTGTACCTGTTAATTATGAGGAACTTTAGGAGCAAAACTATGCAACAAATTTCTTATATCTTAAGCTCAAAAAAATTGGAAGAAAATGATGAGATACTCCTTTAGCTTCAAGCTAACAAACCGCACCGACCACTTCAGGTAGCACAACATGTGAAAATGAGTTTCGAGACTCTTAAGATAGTCAAAATATGACAGCTTTACTTTAATCACCAATTAGTCATAGGAAGTACATTTGGATACGGACCTCTTTACTAAGTGGGGAAAATATGTACTAATCAACAGCTTGTGAACCGTTGGTTAATAAAGTTTAATACATTGTCTTGCACGATAATCACTATGACTACGAATCACTAGTGTTAACGATTAATTTATAAGAAGTAAGTATTCACTCCAGAAATAAACATACAAATCAACATGTTATAAATGTTAAATCGTGTTCGTAAAAATTGCTGTTTGCTTTTTATCACTTTCGAAACTTCTGAACTGGCGTTAAATCGATGAATAGAATGAACAGAAAAACACACACAAACTCATTTCGCAACAGAACAAGCAAATGTCTTCGTTAGAAAACTACGCGTACTCTTGCGTTTAGCAACGACTTTTTATAAATTCCTACGCATAGCACAAAGACTCCATTTAGTGTTTAAAGAAAGAATACATCTACGTATGGTCCTCTCTACGTGATGCGAGCAGGCAAACAAAAGAAATTGATACTTTAAATCGATGATGCATGCATTTCCTGCAGCTGGGTTTCGTTACTCAACATAACGCAACACAACACAAAACATCGTTCATGGGTTCACCGCTAAATCCCATGCATTCTGATGGGAATCTCTCAAGTTCTTACGAATGACGTACAATTTTGCCTCCGCCAGATGCAGCAAACAGCGTAGCGGCATCGTGGCACAACAGATTGCTCGAAATAAATTAGACTGCAATGCAGTCGGCGCTGCAGTGCGTGTCCCGTCCAAGAGAGCTTGCCGTACAGCAAACCTTCATTAACATAAAAGCCATCCGTCTACTGACAAAACAGTCTCTACGGTCCCCGACAAGTCCAAAAATCCTCTTTCGGGCGGAAAAGTGTCAAAAAATACACTAGTGGATGAACGGTTTGGTTTTCGGGAGAGGTTTTAAGAAGCGTTCCCTAGAGAATCGAGTTGCAGCCGGTCTTTTGATCTCTCGCTTTTGTTTACGGCGCTGCGTTTGTGGACAGCTTTCTCTGCACTGTGGCTGTGTCTCTTGTGGGCACTGAATGCATTGCGCATGTGCAGGAACACTCTTCGGAAATGAGGACGCACAATACAGGAATCCGATCCATCCGTACCTTCGAATACACTTTGGAACTTCATGGGAGCCCAACGCCTTCAATCACGCCATTGGTTATCGGATATCTTCTATTAACTTCTGCTAAGATATATACCATTTGGGAATAAATATTGACGCGCTTGGACTACATTTCTGCAATTGGTGTGAATGTCAGTTTCGAACATCATTCTTTTTGAAAAATTAGTATTCAAGAGAATTATTTCATACAGAGTTATCATTACTTTGCAGTGTTTGAACCGCAGCATTTGCATAGTATTATCGTCTCTTATACGCTTCCTCGAAGATTGTTGCATACGTAAATAGAATGAAACTAACATTCAAGGAGTATCTCTGTGAAATGTTGGGATATTCATGCAGCAGTCAGACATTCTAAATTGAAAGTGTGAAAGGAAATGAACAGAAAGATTACATTAATAGTACCCAGTGGGTATAACATTTGCGTTAATATAATTACAATAACAGTAGCAATTATAATAAAATAAGTTTTTGGTATTTTTGCTGTATATGGGAACAACAGCAACCCCGGATAGAAAGAAAACTAACCAAGTTTCAAATGGAAAGCGCACGTTCTAGTTGACGAGGCCGTAGAGCGTTTTTTATGAGAAGCGGGATGAGCGTCAGCCTCGTATCGTAGCTCATTTCTTACATTTTTCACTCTTGGGATAGCAGTGATGGTGTGAGGTTCTCTAATATTTGCTCTTTTTAAATGAGGGTTAATCTTCACAGAAATAGAGAACATGCCACGATTTGTAACAGCCGCCTGAGAGCAGTGTGTAGAGGTGTGGCAGTTCAAGGGCCTGAGAGCCACCTGAGAGCAGTGTGTAGATGTGTGGCAGTTAGTTCAAGGGCCTGAGAGCCACCTGACAGCAGTGTGTAGAGGTGTGGCAGTTAGTTCAAGGGCCTGAGAGCCACCTGAGAGCCACCTGAGAGCAGTGTGTAGAGGTGTAGCAGTTAGTTCAAGGGCCTTAGAGCCACCTGAGAGCAGTGTGTAGAGGTGTGGCAGTTAGTTCAAGGGCCTGAGAGCCATCTGAGAGCTGTGTGTGAGGGGTGGCAGTTAGTTCAAGGGCCCTTCATAATCAGTCAATGTCTGAATACCGTGTGCCAAACACCCAAATATAGACGTCGATTTGCTAACTTTGTTCTGTAGTCTGGAGTCATGTCAGAAGTCAAGGGGCTGTACTGTTCATTGCCCATATTTAGGAGTTCTGTGACACGTTTTCAGACATTGACTGATCGTATGAATGGCCCTTCAGTGGTGGCGTGTGAGATTTAAAAAATTGGGATATATGACTTGTTACGGAACGCTCGAACAGTCCAGTCACATGCTGATTGCCCATTTTATCAGACGCCTTGTTAAATTTGCTTAATTTCAGATACTGTTCACGAACATTTAAGGATAGAGACATCGGTCATAATGTGCGGTGATGACTTTTTCAAGAAAATCGACGCATCTTTTATTGACATACCTACTAGTATTACTATCTGAATGATGCGAGAGCATTTTAGCTCAAAAAATACCCAGAAATGTGCAGTGAATAAAAAAAAACAAGTCATGTGGCCAACGTTGGTTTCGTCCAACGCGGACGCACTTCACGAGCTGCGGCTCAGCCCATAACCTAACGAACTACTAAGTAAGCTACTGCTGTAAGGCTACAAGAAATTTAGTAAAAACGCGTTTGCATTTAAGTGTGAACAGATGAGGGCTTGCGAGGTGTGATGATGCAGTCAAGTTCACGCCTGAGTGGCTCTCAATCCTGGCGCTGAGTGGCAAGGTCAATCGAGTGAACAGAATGAAAAGGAATACTTCGCTCCTAGTTTTAATTAAGAGCCTCGAGAAGCCGCCTGGTGTGAGAGTCGCATCGGAATATCAAAATTAGAGCGCTTAGCACACGGGAAAATGAAAGAAATTAAGTCAAAGCGTTTGTTACATGCTTTATCGTCCAGAGAGAGTTTGATCTCTAGAAGTTTACTTTATGTTTACTCTGGAACGGGGAAGTACACAGTTGATAGAGCAACATCAACCGATAACGAAAATAAAATTACTTAAGTATTGGCATGGATTTTTATTCGGAAGTGCGTGAGAGTAACCTTAAATCGAGGCAAAGTGTAAAATTTTACTCGAGAGACCGGAAAATCCGAAACCCGTAAAAAAGGCACATATCGTGTGTAAAAAATAATTAATCCCAATGGATATCAGAGATATACATATATTTCCCTTGAAAATGTTTTCCAGTCCTTTCGTTCACGAAATCAGTACAATTGTTGGGTACGACTCACTGGTGTAAGCGTATAGCTCAGCTGGCACGAGGTATCGGCCTTGCCCCCCACTCTCCCTCCCCCTTCCTCCTCACGAGTCTGCGAGGCTCTGCCAGAGTGAACAGATAACTTCATCCCTCAGGACTCCAGGACTTCAGGATCCCAAATGAAACGAACTCGACGCATTCACATGGCAGGCGCCGTTGTCATCCAGCGTCTTGATTACGGGCCTCCTGACACAAACATGTCCGGTCTCCGAATTAGGTGGCATGAAAATAGGGCGGCATTATCAGATCATTTGGCTGGAAAGTTTGAAAAGTTCGATTGAAAAATCTTGAAGAAAGCGATGGAAAAGGAAAATTAATTTTGCAATGGAAACTCTCACGAGCAAACGATATTGAATCTTTTTAGGAATTTCACTTCCGCGTAGCAAGTTCACCTGGAAAGTAATGGTCTAGGAAATTTAATGAACACAGATCTCGAGCTTGTCGAGCCTTGACTCATCTGTAAAACGAAAAACATAAAATTTGCAATTTAATTATATAAGTTCTTGTTTATAATTTCCATGTTTTACCGTGTCTGGTAGCAGAAAAAATAATTAGGCGCGGTAAACAAGATAAGTGAGGGAGGCGTTTTACGGAATATTTGAAGACGAATTTTCACTCGACAGACGCAGATAAGTCGAAGAATACAAAAATCAACACGTTTTAGTTAGAGAGAAGATCAAAATTAGAAAAGGACTAAAATACATTCGGTAAAGACGCAGTAATGATTCAGAATAATTAATGCTCGTGCACTCCCCATCCATCCAGACCACCATCAACACTACCATCCGTACCATTTTCTCTAGCAGTACCCACACCTGAAGCCACCACGCCAATCTCTACATAAAACCTTGTTCACAGATAGTTGTTCAGTCTTTGTAGCGTAATTGAGTTGAAAAGTTATTTTTAAAATTTAACTGCCCCGTGTTTGTCCATATGTGACATAGGAAGGGTACCACGGGAGTAACATGAACGTGGAATTTTTTTTAACATTTTTTTTATACGTTTCCAAGAAAACTCAGGTAATTATATATATAATTCGTCTGGTAACTGCGAAACAATTGTGCTCACTGGAAACGGGGTTGGGCTACCCATATCCATGATATGCCCTACGCTTCTTCCAGCGTCTACTCGCCGTGAGAAGTAGAGGTGTATTTACAACTTTACGTTGAGACTCACTTAATTTGTTTTTTGGCTATCAACGTTTCTCAAGTGGATTTCGGTAAAATTTGGAGTACATTTTGTTTTAACGTGGGATTTATATTTCTTCTTAGATAATCCAAGCTCCCTCACGATGATTGAATTCGCACTAGCTTGGTCAGCCACTGACTCGGGGTCCGGTGGGGTGATTCTATATTTGCAAAATATAGAATTTTAGGGGCCCAAGAAATCAACCGGTCCCGAACAGCCGTCGAAAGCTGCTATGTGAAGCTTCTACGGGGAAAAGCTCAGGAAGCCTTCAAGTGTCGCTAGATTCAGACACGACACCCAAGAGAGTACGATCGGTTTTGAACTCATCAAAAACTTTGTATACAAGAAGAGAAAGAGAGCACTAGCACTGACGAAGTTACTCAAAAAAAGACGTGAGCCAAGTGTGCGGGATAAAGGACAGTGGAATCGCGAAGAGTAGTCAAACATAATTTTTCCAGATGAAAATTTTAATCTGGATAGATCTGGCGGCTTTCAGTGCCATTTGCACGATTCGAGAGAGAAGGAACAGTCTTCAGCAATCGGCCTCTTGGAGGAGTTCTGATGATCTGGGCAGTATTTTCCATCGGAAGTAAGACGAGTTTGGTGAAAATGGAAGCAAGGCAGAACGCATTGAAGTATACCGAGGTCTTAAAAAGAAGTCTTCTTCCATTCTTTAGCCAATCACTACCAAAATAACGTGGTACTCCAGCGAGATAACGCTGCAGCTCACACTGCAAAACCGACGACTAACTGGTTCGAAGACCCCAATGTTGCTGCTTTAAATTGGCCCCCATTCCTCGGATTTGAACCCCATCGAAAATCTCTGGGGCATATTGGCAAGGCAGGTTTACGTCAACGGTAGACGATTCGAAAACCAAAACATGTTATGGTGCACAATTAAAGAATACTGGCTGCAATGCCCACAGAAATGTCTACAAATATAGTAAATTCAACGAACAACTGCTTTATAGATGAACTACAATCTCAAGGAAATAAATGTACATGTTGAGCAGTTTTGAAAATTGCTATTTTTCCTGGGTGTGCTTTCTTAATTTCCATCAAAATTTACCCCAAAATCTTGCGTTTATAATAGCTTCTCGAAAGGTAAACCTAGACAAAAATTTTGTTAATACCATGACTTCTAGTCTAATTATCTTTATCAGTTCAAATTTCATCAACTTTAAATCATGATTAGTTAGCGTTCTATCATAATTTCCATCACTTAATTATGTGAGCTATATAATGGTAAATGAAAATTGTAGCTACATTTATCTCCCGAATTTAGCAGCTCGAAACATTCTTATTCTAAATTTGTTCTTTCTCATTCACTGGACTGGCAGTTTGGGCGCAAGCTGACGGGTTGTGGCACCCGTGATGGCCTCCTCTGCTCTGCCCTCCTCTACTCTACCCTCCCCTGCTCTGCCCTCCTCTGCTCTACCTTCCCCTGCTCTGCCCTCCCCTGCTCTGCCCTCCTCTGCTCTACCCTCCTCTGCTCTACCCTCCTCTGCTCTGCCCTCCTCTACTCTACCCTCCTCTGCTCTGCCCTCCTCTGCTCTACCCTCCCCTGCTCTGC
>VOMN01079334.1:0-12874 GCA_014899125.1 Orchestia grillus
ACAGACTGGACAGACTGGACAGACTGGACAGACTGGGCAGACTGGACAGACTGGGCAGACTGGACAGACTGGGCAGACTGGGCAGACTGGACAGACTGGACACCAGGCATACACGCACGTTGTTTACCTTGCGTGATGGACCACACGCACCACCAAAGACGTTTTTAAAAGGCCAACGTAATTCTCCTGAGTCACACGAGTAAAAAGGTGACAGGACCCCTAATGCTCCCCGAGGTGCAATAGGTGACAGGACCCCTAATGCTCCCCGAGGTGCAATAGGTGACAGGACCCCTAATGCTCACCGAGGTGCAATAGGTGACAGGACCCCTAATGCTCGACTTCTAGCGACGGGGTCGGTCGTGTGTTCAGGGAAGTGTAGCGTAGGTTGAATCAGGATTGACTTTCTAAGTTTTCGTTTAGAGTGTTAACGTAATTCTATCTCTCTTTCTAGCATTGAACATCGCCCTGCAAAACCGATGGTACAGCTTGCTTTAGTCTATGTATTTATTTATTTACTAAAAAATGCCTGTTTATTTTACTGATATATCTGGCAGGTGCAGCTTGTGTAAAGGTCACACCTGACAGGTACAACAGACACACAGGCACACCTGACAGGTACAACAGACACACAGGCACACCTGACAGGTACAACAGACACACAGGCACACCTGACAGGTACAACAGACACACAGGCACACCTGACAGGTACAACAGACACACAGGCACACCTGACAGGTACAACAGACACACAGGCACACCTGACAGGTACAACAGACACACAGGCACACCTGACAGGTACAACAGACACACAGGCACACCTGACAGGTACAACAGACACACAGGCACACCTGACAGGTACAACGGACACAACAGCTCGCACAACGAAGTTAGCACCATGCACCATGAGTTTAAAACCTGCTAAATTGTAGAGAAATTTCGTTCGCGGCAGCAGATGGCAACACTACGCCCGTCTACAGGATTTGGTGGGCCAAGAAATATACATTTAGGACCCGCGCATGGCCTGTTTGACGTCTCAAAAACCGGTGTATCATCTGTCTGGGGGCTCCATGCTAATATCTGTAAAACATTGTCTTCACGATGTGAGGTTTCTCATTGTCAGCGGCCTGAATGTTTATGCGTTGTGAATTTCATCGGCGATTCTTGCGTTAGGAATTTATTGGATGCATATGTCACCGATAATGTTATTTGTACAGCAGCTACTTAAAATTTACAAGATAGGCGCATGTGTATGCACTTGTGCGATATATGATCGACAATTACAACCAATAGCAATTGCTTACGAGGGCACGGAGATACAAATGCAATTTTCGAGATTATTTTTCCCGATTTCATGCGCTGAAGCTCGTAATTTTACCTCATATGTCGGATACGCTATGTTATGTAATTTTACACAAAAAGTTTCATTTATTGCTCTGATGTTTCGAAGTCTTTTTCCGAGGTTTTTGTGTGCACATATTTACGTTTGTGCTCGGTCATGAAACTCCACGGGAAATGTTAGTAATGATGCCGTTTGATGAAATTGCAGATTATGCAGGGTCATTTGATGCCGTTTGATGAAATTGCAGACTATGCAGAGCCATTTATGTAGAATATGTCAAGTCACTCCAAGTATATTACATCATTCATTCAAGCTGAAACGATTCCTGACATTTTGTTCACACGAAGATGACATGTAACACATAAAACAAATTGGCTGTCCTACATTCGCAATCTAATCGATTTGTCCTCAGATAGCTCTACCGCCAACAATGACCAACTGTTTGGTAATTGTTCACAATTACCAAACACAGGCACGTGTTAGGTGTGCCTGTGGGTCCGTTGTACCTGTTAGGTGTGCCTGTGGGTCCGTTGTACCTGTTAGGTGCGCCTGCGTGTCTATTGGGCGTATCCCAATTGTTTGGTAATTGTTCATAATTATCAAAACTAGTGGTATAAAATATTCGATTTTGCCCAGCATCCCGTTGAATCAAAGCAACACTGTCAACACCGCAAGCAAAATCATTTCGGTCCGACTTAATTTGCGCTCATTCCTGTACTTACAATTGCATTCATGCACTGCTGTACAGTGCAGTGACAGTCCGTGCACTGCTGTACAGTGGTGTACAGTGCAGTCTGTACAGTGCACTGCTGTACAGTGCAGTCACAGTCCGTGCAGTCGTGCTGTCGGGAGCACAGATGTCAAACAATCGCCCAAATATAGATGCGAGTATGATCTTCAAAATTATTTTTGATTCAATGGTTCTCAACCTATTGGAAGACAATTTACTTGACGGTCTCTAAGGCATTTTTAAGCTTCTTAAGGTCAGGTTTCCGGTAACAAGTTATTATTATTTAAAACTTTAAAGTTCCCTAGCCACATGGAATGCGATCTCGAGAAAAGGGAAAGAAAGGACTATTTAGCATGGACTGTAAGGAACGTAGAATCAGTGCACAGGTGTGTTCCTACACAGGATTCCCTGTGTATAGAAAGAACAAGTTAAGAAGGAACGGGTGCAGAAACACAAATAAAAGATGGCGAAGAAGTTAGGAAAATTAAAGTGGGCAAAGTGGACACGAAGGATGGAAAACCCGGAGGCTTATCTACAGCTTAGACAACCGAACCATAGGGACGTCCGTCCCCATAGCATACGACAGTCAAATTTAACCAACTTAACCCTACCACCTACCCTATGCCCCCCGGCCGGGCCGGTGACTGGGTGACATCAGGTGACATCAGGCCACCTGAACAGGTGACATCAGGTGACATCAGGTGACATCACGCCACCTGATCAGGTGACACCAGGTGGCCTAGAACTCTGGTTCAGCCTCATCAGGACAATTACATTTTATAATCGAACAGAACATTCGGTTAACAGTTGTTCATATCTTGCGCCATCGCGTGCACATTCACCCATGCTCAGGACGAAACAATAAGAATTCAGGAGGAAACAGCTCTTATTCTTGTGTTGATTAACACATCTCCTGTGACCATGCTGTTTTTCTAGCGGTAAAATGACCCGCCCGTGAGTCACATCGCAGGAAACGTGTTGAAGGGAGCGAGGGTCCTTAGAGGGTCCCATGCGACTTGCGTGTGTGAGATGGTATAATTGCGATGGGATTTTGTGGTCATATTGCTGTCCCTCTGCAACCCCTTGCGGTCCTCTACAGCACCTTCACGGTGCCTTTAGAGAACCGCCGCATTTTCAGGTTGAGAACCGCTGTTCCAGCGCCAGTGGCCTCTCAGATGTGCACTCTCTCAGTCACCCGTACTTATGCGTACACCTGTACTCATGTATACACCTGTACTCATGTATACACTTGTGCTCATGTGTACACCTGTACTCATGTATACACCTGTTCTCATGTGTACACCTGCGTGCAAAGACGATATGATTTAAAACACTGCAGGAGAGGACACTGCAGGGGAGGACACTCTGCAAAGAAGGACACTCTGCAAGGGAGGACACTCTGCAAGGGAGGACACTCTGCAAGGGAGGACACTCTGCAAGGGAGGCCACTCTGCAAGGGAGGCCACTTTGCAAGGGAGGACACTCTGCAAGGGAGGCCACTCTGCAAGGGAGGACACTTTGCAAGGGAGGCCACTCTGCAAGGGTGGTCCCCACAGCTGGGTCGCCAGTTACGCCAGTCAGTCTCTCTCGAGTGGCGGCGCTGGGCGTAGCGGCCTCCTCACCTGTCCGGCTCCTGGAGCTGCGGAGGCGAGTCCGTCTCCGCAGCTCCCGCCGTCGCGGAGGCACATTGTGTTCCTCCCCTGCCTGTGAACACATTGTGGTCCTCCCATGCCTGTGAACACATTGTGGTCCTCCCCTGCCTGTGAACACATTGTGTTTCTCCCCTGCCTGTGCACAAATTGTGTTCCACCCCAGCTGGTGAACACATTGTGTTCCTCCCCTGCCTGTAAACACAAACACTTAAGACTGCCTCACACGTAGAACACTACACCAGTGTGAGTTTGGAAAGCAGGTCTTCCCGACCGTTACGGAAGTGATGTGAAATGCAAAGGACGCGTTCGTTGCTTACTGCAGTTCCAGGGAAAACGATGCTCAGCAAATGCTGCTGCCTCCCCTCGTTGCGTGCGACTGATCTTAAAATTTCACAGAGTGCTTCGTTTTTGTGTGCGCCGTAGTGAAGTATTTGGATTGGAAAACTATTCATGTTTCGCTGTTTTGTTTTTTAATCCGTCCAAATGTTACACTTTTTTTATCTCCCAGCTTTGATATTCTAACCATTTAGTGAATTAGGGCTTGACTAATTTGACATGAGTTTATATTCATTTAAAGGTTTTACTGGTGATTGATTGTCCATGAGGTCTGATAATTTTATTCGTAAGTGAATGACCCAAATTGCGTGTGATATTCATAGAGAACTTTTTGGGGGGTTTCTGAATTGCTGATACATCCAGTTGCCGTCTTGTCTAGATTGCTTCGTGTTTGCATTTTGCAGTCTAGGTTTAGGAAATTTGGATGCTGAGTTTTTTTGGGGGGATTTGGATATATAAGGTCAACATTTGGAGTTTGACGAACGTAGAGTTAGAGTTGTAAATTTGGAGCTACAGCATCGGTGAGCTAGAAGTAGAAACTTGAAGTTGGAGCATCATGAAGACCTGCACTAGTGAGGGAGCTTCAAGGGACCACTGTTCAAGTGGCTGGCGTTGACTATTTAGATAAATTTCACTCATTTCAACAGAGTTGATATCAGTTTGCAAATTATTTTACAAGGCCTTGTAATTACTGGCGCATGAGTCATGTGGGGAATGTGTATCATAAGGCTCTTATCTCAAGCTTTTTACTTTCACGAAAGTACGCATGCGCAGCCGGGAGTCGAACCTTGGCCTTCACACTTGAAAACACCAGAGTCCCTGTAGAGTCCTCGTTAGTAACAGGTGTTAGAGAGGCCAGCTCACCTGCTGCAGTTTAACTCTTCAACGGCACAGCCGAGAGCCACTGCGCAAAAGGAGGGAAAAATCCTCTGTAATATCATCCTTGTAGGTTAATATTTGGAGACATCCACTGGGTTTTAAATTTATTACCCAAGCTTTCGCACGCTTAAGCAGCGTGCGTTTTCAGAGGACGAAACAATCTTCATCCTTCTTCATCCTTCAAGCGACAAAACGAAAAAATATCATCCTTCTGCAATTAGCGGTAAAGAAGGGGTAACAGGTAAAATAAATGCTCAGGTATAAGAGGTATGTTCAGGTGAGGGTTACACTTTTCTCACAGAACACCAACCACAGCACCGATCGTGTTCTGGCAAACTGTCGTCCACCCACGACCTCCCGTTAGACTACGTCACCTGGAACCTCTGATTTACCCCGTCTGTACCTGTCTCAAATATTGAAAGAAATGCAAGCTGTCTATCCCCCTTGAATGTGATGAATGAAAACCATACAGAAGAAAACGAGCAAGAAAACTTGCATTCAGATCTCCAAATTTTTCGTTGAAAGTTGAACCTTGTTCTATTGGGACTTCGAAGAGGACTGCTTGACCCGATCGTAAGGTCACAATCGGTTAGGACATTCTAAATGAGGTAGAACATCAACTGAGTGTTTTATTGTGCGTCGTGTTATTGTGTGTGTTGTGTGGGGTTTTATTGTGTCGCGGAGCGGTTAATAAGGAATTGGGGCTCCAAAATCAGACTACTAACGGAGACTTCTTCTATGTTGAAATTTAAAAGCGTTTGAGGAAAGATGAGAGGTATAAATGCCCAAGCTTTGATATAAGGAGAGCGGGACGTCGCTGTAGTGCCACGAGAGCCCACCTTATCGCTCGTCCGCTAGTTTATGACCGCCATTAAAATGTCATGTATCTCCACCCTCCGTACTCTTCAGACTTGTCCCCTGGAGGCTGTTTCCTTTTCCATTACCCGAACAACACAAAAAATATCCAAATATCATTTTCAGAGTCCAAGCATGATGAAACAGAACGCACCAGGAGAGATGCTAGTCATTTCCCAAAACGAAGTTCAAAACTCATACTAACAATTCGGAAAGAAATACAGCAACGCATTACGAGCGGGAAAGTGTTATGGCAAAAGAATATCAAAGTTGATTTACTGATGCTCGAACACTGCAGTCTTATGCGGCAAAAGTCAGGCCTTTTATGATCAAACCTTTATTACAATAGATTAAACTGTACTGTAAAAAGGCTGTACTGTCAATGATGTCAGTATTGATAACGCAAGCTGAACATAGATTAGTTATTTTTCTGAGTATATTGCATATTAGCATAGCAACACGTTACGAGCGACATCGCAAACCTCAAAGGAAATGTTATCATATCAATGTTTAGATATCACATCTTTCGCGTAGCAACTATGTCCCTCACATCAACGTTGTAACAATCATTACCCAATGACAAATTATGACCATTGTCGTAACATCGTCGTACATCAACGTTGTAACAATCATTACCCAATGACAAAAATAGTTACCATTGTCGTATCATGGTCGTTTATTTAAGTTATTCGGTAATTTTCGAAGCACCGTTTTTATTTTTGCGTAATGCTAAGCGATATTTTCATGAGGAAATCCGCCCATCGCTGTTGGTGGCTACCAGTGAGAATTTGTGGGTTAGGATAGCCGATCATTTTGTTTGTGTTGGTTGAGGGTGATGAAATTAGTGTTGGTTGTGGGTGATGAAGTTAGTGTTGGGTTGTGGGTGATGAAGTTAGTGTTGGTTGTGGGTGATGAAGTTAGCGTTAGTCGGGGGTGATGAAGCGTTAGGGTTGGGGGAGTGATGAAGGGTGAACATTGATTGGAAAATTGTACGATTCATCACTAATTGTGTTGTTAATTTCTTAAAGAAGCATGACAAAATTTCAACTGATAATAAACGGGAATAAATTTTCATCTTCTCATGAAATTAACATTTCCAATTGTGGTTGCAAAGCAACGACGAGCACTGGTAGTGGCGACTGCCTTTGGTTTACTGAAGCAATCCCACGTTTATATCATTTGGGATAAAAGTTTCCAGATCTTCAGAGTGTAAACTGAACAAATCATGTGAGGAAATTTCAAGGAAGTGCACGGACGTCATGCGCACTTTGTGCCTAAGTTTAAATATGGATACCTCAGTGAAATAAAATTCAGCTGCTGATGCTTCAAGATAGTTTCAAACTCGAATTTGAAACTGAAGACTGATCCCATCAGTAATCCTCATTTCAGTAATTCCCATTATTTCAAGCGTACCTTTAATGGACCAAAACGAAACTCCTTTTCCGGGTTTCCCAGCATCGCCTTGCAATCCAGCCCCATCTCATCAAAATTGGAGACAACTCCCCTCACCGAGCTCCATCTTTAATCAGAAATGTCGGCAAGAAACTCTACCGAGTGCCACCGCCCTTCAGACTCGGAACTCGGCCAGACTCAACAGGTTTTCTCCTAACGCAAGACTACTTTCATTGGTCACTAGTTTGGTGGTTTGCTGGGCAGACTTGGTGAGGAAGGGGAGATTTCTTGCACCTTTTTAGGAAGTTCGAAACTAACATTGAAGGAATTATAAAGACCGTGATACAATCTCTAGAATTCGTTTATTTAAATTATTGTTTTGTAAGTACTTCATTTAGCAAGCGCTGAAAAGAGCTCTTTAAAATTTATGTATCGGCTCGTAATTTGTTCAGTGCATTAAAAGCAAAGCGTCACCACACAATGGTGACGTTAAAGTGCTAAAATGTAACACGATTTCAAATTTTGTTTGAATATTGAAAATTGAACAACAAATAATTCAGTTAATGTCATTCAATACAGACATTGAAAACAAACCATATGCTACTCAGGCAAACCATTAGTCGCTGGAAGTTATTTTCTTAAGAATTGTTCATGCATGACTACTTTTATTGAAATTAGCTATTAATGGGATGGTTATAACTCCTCATTAGCTCATTATTCGTGTGCTAGTGATAGGGTAGAGGCTATCTACAGAGCTCAGTTGGAAAAACCTTGAACGCACCACGGAGGGCTTATAGTTATCGACTTTTTCCAAGATGTTATAAATGTTCATCACGGAAATAAGCTCTATTGCAATGCCGTCCACCCCATGTGACGCTATTGCAGCATCGTGGCAAGCTCTGTGACATTTTCTAAGCATGGGAAAACGCTACAAAAATACCGTCATTCCCTTGATTTCCTTTGGAAAACACTGCATTACCGTTGTAATTTGACGCGAGAAATCCCCATGGCGATAACGTGCGAATTAAATGAACATTTTGGCAGCAAAATCTCTAAAAACGGTCTACAATGCTGATTTAATTTCTTTAGCGGTAAGAAATATTTAAACAATTATTTAAATAATTATTAACGAGACACCCTTGTCAAAAAGATAGTGAAATACTGGTTTGTTTTACCATAGACTTTTATTGCTAGTTTTCGCACTTTCTCTTTACAGTAGGCATTATTGCGGGCTTTTGTTACCGCCTGCTTATTTAATGTCATGACCTTACGATGGAGGGAGATGAGCCACGCTCGCTAAGCGCTAGAGGACGCCATCAACGATCATTGTGTGCGCAGAGAACGCGCCATCGAATAGGGAAGGATAGTTGGACGGCACCATAACGAGCTTATTCTTCCCATTTGCTGAGACCGACTGTCGTGTGGTCAACTCTGGCGACTATATATAATGCTGTGCCTTACTCAGTGTGTGGCACACTGTGTCTCAAGCTCGCAGTGTGTGTCACGCTCAGTGTGTGGCACACTGTGTCTCAAGCTCGCAGTATGTGCGACACTCAGTGTGTGGCACACTGTGTCTCAAGCTCGCAGTGTGTGGCACACTGTGTTGCACACCTGCTGTCTGTGTGGCAACTCCTTTGTCAAGGTCAGATGCAATATTAATACTACAGGGTTATTATGGGGCTATTAATACTACAGCTGTGGTCATTAATGCGTTAGTAATACAACAGCTATAATTATTATTGCATTATAAATGCCATAGCTATGGTTATTATCCCATCATGAATTCTATAACTATGATTATCATTGCTTTATTAATGCTAAACCTATTATAGAAGCATGATCATGACTGTAAGTAATCATAATTATTCAACAATGTTAATACGATGATATTCGAGTTAGTAAATAAAAACGGTAAATTTGAATATACGCTACCAATTAATTTTCTAAGTCTTAAAGTTCTTCAGTTACAGTTGCGTGGCCGAAGGTTCGATGCCGTCCCAAAGTTGTGAGACAACAGCCGCCAGAGGCAGTCTTGTGAAGCATTGGTTGCATCACGCTGCTGCAGCAGAAATTTTATTACTATTAAAGTTCATGCAAGTCACTGTCAAGGTTGACCTCATCGTGCCAGAGCAAGGTCTTGTCATTGAAATCAAATTAAACTTTTCCACAAAAATGCGTAGTCGTTTACTAAATTTTTCTCATTTATCTCCATTATTTAATTCCTCACGTCTGACCACGTCCAATCTACGTTTGACCACGCCCACCTCATGTCTGACCACACCCACCCCACGTCTGACCACGCCCACCCCACGTCTGACCACGCCCACCTCACGTCTGACCACGCCCACCTCACGTCTGACCACGCCCACCTCACGTCTGGCACTCTCAGCTGGTTGTGCAGGCATGTAGGTTTGAACTTCATTGATTTAAACTGAAATCATGACAGTTGTTTTTGAAATAAACAGAACCCAAAAACTTGGTCTCTTCAACTACGTCAATTCTCTTTTTGATTTAGAGGAAGAAGTACTGCATACTCGAACACTACCCAGGAGTTAAAAATTATGATGACGAGAGTAAAAAGGAAAATATAAATTTAATGCCATAAAAATTGAAGCCACCTATTCAAGATATTTGATTACTGATGTGATTTAGGTTCCAGCGTAGATTGTCCTGAAATATAGAGACACTTTAGCGCGAAAATGGGGGGGCAGGTAATATACAAAATATATACGAACTGTAAAAATTCTGATATGAGGTGAAGTTTGACAACCCACAAGGCCTCTTATGTCGTTGACTTCAAACATTCATTTCGAAGATATTCACGATGAGTTTTGCTAAAAAGCAAGCAACGTTAGCTTAATGAAGACATTAATACATTCGCCAGACCTACTTCTGGGTCCCTAGACATCTTTTGAGGCTCACAATTTAGTCCCCGAAAAATTTCAGATTTGTACGAAATCCGAGTCTTCCAATTTGGATCCGACCTACGAAATCCGAGTCTTCCAATTTGGATCCGACCTACGAAATCCGAGTCTTCCAATTTGGATCCGACCTACGAAATCCGAGTCTTCCAATTTGGATCCGACCTACGAAATCCGAGTCTTCCAATTTGGATCCGACCTACGAAATCCGAGTCTTCCAATTTGGATCCGACCTACGAAATCCGAGTCTTCCAATTTGGATCCGACCTACGAAATCCGAGTCTTCCAATTTGGATCCGACCTACGAAATCCGAGTCTTCCAATTTGGATCTGACCTACGAAATCCGAGTCTTCCAATTTGGATTCGACCTACGAAATCCGAGTCTTCCAATTTGGATTCGACCTACGAAATCCGAGTCTTTCAATTTGGATTCAACCTACGAAATCCGAGTCTTCCAATTTGGATCCGACCTTGTCAGTTATAATTTCATGCAAAAACCGGTCCGAGCAATTAGACTGCGTCGGTAAATTTCAATCGCAAGTCAATGAAAAGAACTCTAAATGCATTTCGTTTAGAAGGGTGAGATCTTCATTGCATACGGAGCAGATGAGCAGAAATTAGAAAAAAGCGAAGGTGAAACTGAGACCCCAACTTGAGGACGCAACCCACAGCGACAGCAAACTTTAGCGAGGGCCTTGATAGTCAAGTTCAGAATAACGATAGTAAGTCAAACTTAGAAGAAAAATGAAAAGTCAAATTTAGAATAGATATGGAAAGTCAAATTTAGAATAGAAATCGAAACTTAACTTTAGAAGAGAAATAGGAAGTCAATTTTAGAACATTCAGCACAGAAAATAATACCAGCATTACCCATGTTTCTAAAAAGGATCGCTCGTTTGTTAAATATGTAAAACTCATATCTACGCAAGCATGTAGGATGAGATGTTTCGTGAGTTGAGGTGCACAAGAAACGGTGTTTAGTTCCTAACACCATTTGTTGAAGATCTCTTCAGAAACCATCAGTTCCAGTTGAAAGATATTCCAACGCTTCAAACTCTTCATCGGAATTATTGTCATCAATAGAATTATACATGGATGAGTCGATTATGTTTAACAGAAACTAAAGTAATAGAAGATTGTAGTTTCAATTGCACATTGCATCTCGGTTTTGATGCATCAACTTGTATAAACGTAAACATCATTTCCTACTAAAAAAGAACAAAAACTTAAAGCTACAATTTTTCAGTTTGTACGTGACTTTTACTCTCATGTTTCCAACTTGATACACTGGAGAGCAGCTATAAATAGCTCTGGACAGAGGGCATCTGTGTGCAAAAGTTTGTTACCAAAATTGCGAACAATTATTTCCACTATGTAGGAAATTGCCGTAAATCTTCTGCCCAAAAAACACATTCATTTAAATTGTTTCGGTGGATCAATTTCCCCACATTATTTATTCATCACTCTTCATACATTCACCACTCTTCATACATTCATCACTCTCCATACATTCATCACTCTCCATACATTCATCATTCTCCATACATTCACCACTCATCATATATTCACCACTCATCATACATTCACCACTCTCCATACATTCACCACTCTNTCTCCATACATTCATCACTCTCCATACATTCATCACTCTCTATACATTCACCACTCTCCCTACATTCGGTGCTCTATACGTCAGGGTGCAACAGTTCAAAAGTATCATTCCTTAAAGGCGGAACGTCGCATCCAGCGGCACAGTTGTTGTCGTGAACACGATTGTACTTTTAGTAGATCTCTACTCTTTATTCAGTGGTACTCTCCATGAAGCTGTTCTCTTTATGCAGCTGTTTTTTACTCAATTGTACTTTTCACGAACTGTTCTCTTTATGCAGCTGTATTTTTATTCAGTTGTCCTTTTCATGTATCAGTACTCTTTGTGCAGTTGTACTCTCTATAAAGCGGCACTCGTCATGCGGTTGTTCCCTGTGCGTCTGAATACGGTCGTAATCTTTGCAATCTCACTGCATAAAAACATCAGAGAATATCACGCACCCATTTGCCCCGAACTCACTCAAGTATCACTCAAGTATGTATCCCAGAATCTATCCCAGAAGTATTTGGGTTCTATTTATCTCAAAATCATTGTCAAAATTTCAGATTCCATCAGGGAAGTTGCCCCAGATTCACGCAAAAATTTGTCCCAGAATGAGCTCGGCCCAGCGTTAATTTCTCAAAATTATGCTGCATTTTCCGCCTAATCTCGAGTGATATTATCTGGTCAAGGGTCAAGGTCTTTAATACTTGCATGTAGTTCAAATGATTTACAAAGTTGAAACTCTTCTCGATACACTCTCTTTGTTTAGGAGAGATCATTTCCCTACCTCCAACTCCAAAAGCTTACCAAATGAATATAATATGTTTGCCAAAACAGACTCCACTGGGCCAAAATATTTTCGAAAACTTTTCAAGAGACTTCCGAGTCCGACATCCACGTTCTGCAACGCCGCACAATTTTTTATTGCAACCCTAAAAAAGGATTATCTCAAGATTATACAACCATTAACTGAGCATAAATATTTAATTCCCTATCAATTTCTTCCGCACCTAAAAATGCAACGCATCGCCAAAGAAGATATCGGACATAATTTTGATATTGAATGCACATATAATTTCCAAGTCAGGTAGAATTTTTACAATTTTCCCGTTCAATTTCTGGTGCATCCTAAAAGAAGACGAGGGGCACAGTCTTGAGTTCCGAACTTCAGTCATCTT
>VOMN01079346.1:0-12671 GCA_014899125.1 Orchestia grillus
TACCTCTATTGCCTATGGCCTATCCTACGCCCCCTGAGGGGTCCATTCCGTTTAAGTCAAAAGCAAACTCGTAATTAATGAAAATTGAGAATCAAAAAGATAGGTTTGTATTATTATCATCAAAAACGGAAACCTCGTGGTTATGAATTATCTCTTTTCACACGCTAGTAGTATATTTGAAATTTATAATTCTTCTTTTGGGAAAAAATTTCGGAATTTTAATAAAGAAATTACGTGTGAATTGAGATCGCTGTCAATGCACTCATTTGGAAAGCATAAATAACCACTAGTGCATGAAGTAAAAATTAGCATTCCGCTTAACTACATTAGATAAGAAATGTCATACTCTTATGAAAAGGGCAGAGCGAGATTGAAACGGAAAAAAGATAAGAACAGAAAAAACAAGAAATTCCTACTTGCTAAAAACACTAATCTCAGTACCAATTTCAACGGGTGGAACCTGAATTTTGGGGCGAACCGTTAACGATGCTGCTGAGACCGTCAATTCAACAACGTACAATGACAAAAGAAACGCTATCAGCAATTTCATCCCAAAAGAAGAACTAGGGAGCTCTGCGAAGCACACCAGGAGTAGCGTATGTCTACGATATGGTGTCACATTCTGCTCCAGAGCAACCCGCTAAGGAAGTGTGGGACAACTTTTATAATGTGCTGTACATCATATGGAGGATAATTAGAAGTTTAAAAATGCCGAAAAGTGCTTAAATAAATTGAAACTTGTGTTTCCGAAATATAGCGGATGTTTTCACTCCAAACAATCAATGCAAGCATGAACCAAATTCGATGGAAAAAAATTGACCCATTTTTCTCACCTACAAAACCCGGAAGTAATAAGAACGTATTTTATTTAAATAAGTGATAAAAATATGTAGTCTACTATAGTGTGCTTCACAAAGATTCGAATGTCACTTGATGTATAAATAAGCTTAGTCAAAGTTAATTGGTAGGAGACAATAAAAAATAGCGTCTAAATTACATAATACAATGTGCCTTATATTGGCTATAGGAAAGAAAGGCATCAAGCTCTGATCACTCGCACTCCGCAATAATCTCAAGGGAAAAATAACCTTCAGCTCACTCCTACTCAATAATGCTACGTTATAAATCAGTTCCTACGCAGTGCCCGCGAGAGCAGCTAGGGGCTGATAGCAGGAGTTACACCATCTAATATGCCCAACTTAAAATTCATAAAATTTTAATTTCAAATTTTATCGTTAAAAAGAAGAAACAAAGGGAAATATGGAGAAGAACCTCCTAATATTTCACAAAAAAACAAGGTGGGTTTAACAGCAAATTAGAATACATTCACAGTTAGAAATCGAAGGGTGTATTCTAAAACGATTAAATATGACGATGTGGTACGCCAGACTCCGCCAGCAACTATGTTCACTGTCAGTATGTTCGGTCACTGAATGTGAGGGAAGGAAGAAAGCATAATGTAACTAAGTTGTGACACACGCCGCACGTCGCAAATCACTTCAGCAGCTTCATGTGCCTTTTTATCGTTAAGAAAATTTGTTGAAGAAATAAAAATTCACGGAATAAAAAATTTAAAAAATTGAGAACACGAATCCCTGTTATACAAACGTTAAAGTTGTTAATAATTTAATCAGCGAAAAAATTATATACAATCTCTCAGAAATTAGTACATATGCACTCAATGATATTGACAATTTCAAAAGTTGGATGAAATATTCGAAATTAGCAAAGCCGATTCCACTATAAATCACACCAACGGTTTTTTAGCGCGTCACAGTCAAATGTGTTGAGTTTTAGATATGGATTGAAAAACTAACCGTTTCACAATAAAGGTAAAAATTAAAAATGGCGTCCAGATGAACTACGCTGTAAACTAGAGTTATAATTTTCTAAAGAAGTCGTAGTACCAAGCTTGCGTAATCACCTGACAGACTGGAACTATTTTTGCATGGAGAACACGTGAAAGAAAATCATGTACAACAACAAGAAACTCCAATTTCGACAACGTAAACGTGATAGTCGTACACGTGCGCACGTTCGTACATTTTGATGGGAGCAATTATAGGAAGCACGACATGAAAACACGGCACGAAGGTGCTATCAAGCAAGCGTAACGAGGAAGAAAGAATGGGCTCTCCATAAAACAATCCAGTGCCGCTACACAGAAGCGAAAATTAAGACCAAAATTGCGAGAGCTCGTGACGTTCGCTAGCTAGGATGTTGAGCCAGTGGCAAAGAAATGCATGTGCCTCCAAGCTCATGAAGTAGCCAGTAATTTTGTTCTTTAAGCCGAAGTCGTGGCTGGACGCGGTCATTCCCGTGCCGTCCATGCAGCCGCCGCACCGGGGTTTAAAAGCTCCCATGAAAATAACCGGTCCGACTCGAGGGCGAGCTCACGCAACCGAAAGATCAGCAACACAGAGAAATTTGCCTGTGATGGCAGCAACGACCACTCTACGGACCTGCTAAAACAGGGTCTTCAGTTCATGGAGCTCTCGCGCAACGTATGCCATGAGCATAGGAGACACAAGAGATGACCGACGTTGGGCAGGGAACACGAAGAGACGATCAATACTGGGCGAAACACATACATGATTTGTTCAAATATACGACACTAAAATAAAATAAGTAAAACACTAAAGTCATCAGCTCAAGTCATAACCCCTTGAGAAGAAAAATAGAAGCTAATGATAAGAAGTGTTACTTGGGACGGTAGTTGGAGGAATTGACAAGCACGGGACAATTTTGAAGCACATATGGAAGAGAAGATGTACGCGTATTAACATTGAGATTGAGTGATAAAAGTCTATCAGTAGAGAAAATACGTTCTCCGAGAGTTAACAATAGTAGACCATCCTGCACAAGATGCTCAAGGAAATACACATAATAATGAGAAATGTTGAAGAAATACAGTGGTCAAATGAAAATATACAGAAGTGGCCACGCATTGCTTTGTACCCAGTCTGAGTAATGAAAGATGCAGGGCATAAGTGAATGGAAAACACATTTCACATTGTACATAGGTAAATGAAAAGGATAATATTTTAAAAGTAGGTCAAGATAACTCTTACGTTTACCCAAGAATAAAATTGCGATCAAAATAAACGAGGGCCGCAAGTTACCACAAGACACGCGCCACGCGAACGTCACACGTCGAGCAACACGCGAGCGTGCGGAGGTGAACCGCCAATACAGATCTCTGTGATCCGTCATGAGCCGTACAGCAGCTCGTGCAGCTGGCGCAAGTGAGTGACCTGCCGAGTGCCAGCTGTGGCTCAACGGCCAAACACTGTCACTCATCTGGACATATCGAGAGACATCAATAAACATTGCAAAAAAATATCAAATTCTGCGAAGACGAATTTCAAACAGAGGGAAATTGAACGTGTTAATGGTCGAAATAAAAGAAAAAAACGTATTGAGAATCACTGACGTAAGAAACACATTTGAGGTCGAACTCGAGAAGCATTTAAGGACAAGTCTCCAAACTGAGGCGATGATTACTGAGTGACGGTAGAATTCTTAATGAAAATGATGGCATAGAAATCAACAAATGATGGCATAGAAACGGAAGCTGCCACGCAGCAACAATCGACGCGAGGACCCACATTTCGCAGCCCGTTCCATTGCTTGCGCCGACCATTGTATGCGCTGTCCATGTACGAGCATACCTTCGCAATCGTTCGCGGTCGTCAGCTAGGCGTCCTTTTTTGTCTCAGTTCACTAGTTCGGAAAACTCCATTTCGTTCATCCACGTACTCACTCATGCACGAATATGAGTATTCCCTTTCATACTGCTCTTACTGGACATGCTTGCCTAGTGAGACTGTCGTAAGTATCTCGCCGTTCGCGCTTTGTTATATGACACAACATACCAGATTATTTCTAAGCAATCCAACGTTAACTATCCGAATTTTGGTTAGAATCTGGTAGTTAGAGCCATTACGAATAACAATTTAATATCAGCGCACCGGTAACCACATCATGCTCTGGTGAGAATTTAGATTGTTTCACCTTAATTATCATGCAACGTTTAGCTTTAGTATCATAATGACAACGAAGAGACAGGCTCTAAAGAACCGTTGCCTTACTGCGTGTTGTGCATTTTATAGATTCGGCCGTTCCCCAGGCATCCACCTCTGTGGTTGCCGCCGCTGCGGCTGGGTGCGACGGTCCAAGCACGCAGCACCTCACGATTACACGGCCACGCTGCTATTATCAAGTCAATAAAATGTTCGAAAGAGCTACCACTGGCGCACGAGAGTAACGAGCCTCCAAGGGATTCATGAAGCTTATTGATTAGATTTGCATGAGCGCACACCGGCTAATTTACAATCGACGTAATGACAATTCGTTGGTCCGTCCACTACGATTCGAGTGCCCCGCAAAAGAAAAGCACGAAGAAGGATGATACTCATGACACACCGCCGCATGAATCCTCGTAGCAAATTAGACTCTAGTCGTGCTTCCACATTAGCAAAAAAAAATTGAACTGTCATTCAGTGAAGATAGGGAGTTATTATTTCTAAAATCTAGTACCAGCCAATGTGAAGACATAATAAATCATTCAACCGTAAAACAAAACTTTACAATTTTCTGGACAAGACAACAATCGGAACAAAAAAGGTTGGAACGAACCAAATAGTTTCATTTTCGTACGAAAAACGTGTTATAGGTTTTTGTCTCAGCAGTAGCCTTCTCAGCTTCAATCCTCACGACTCGATTACTTACGCCATCGATACATCATCATGTGAGGAGCATGGCCTCAAAGTTCATTATAATAAAACGAGACGCGCACTCAGCCAAATGAGCAGGAATCATGCAGGGCAGGGAGGTCAGTCTATATATATTGCAGAGGTGATCAGAAGCAGGATTAACATTCAGAGGTACGACAGCCAAACGAATGGCTATGCTCTAATTTTAGCATGGCACATGAGAAGAAAATTTACGAGCTTTATCTCATGACTTCAATGACTTATGACTGACTTTATGAGCTTAACAACCAAGACTGAGTCCTCCAAGGCCAATGAAGCGGCCTCCTGAAAGACTGCAGCTTGACGTAGATAGCGCTGCCTGGACAGAAAAAGTGTTCTCTGAGCTAAGTTTTCGCTTTGCTATTGAATGATCTACGTAAGGTTTGACTAAATAGAATGCAATCTTCTAAAGAGAAATAAACAAAGTTGAACATTCATGCTTCGCTCCTTAAAGGATTTCATTTGGATCCCGCGACACACTCGATGTACCATTAATTCAACAACTTGTGCCACCGTGAAAGTAACAGTGACAGTTTTCTCTCGAAGTGTTAGCGTCCAGATGGACGCCACGCTAGGTGTGTCAGATGCAGAAAAGAGGTCAACCCGGTTCCTGGTGTCGTTGCCTGAGTTCGCCTACGCCGCATAAAATTTATACTTTCACCTTATGGATAACGAACGCAGAAGGCCAACTGTCCTTTGCATGTCATCTCACGCTGCTAAAAATTAGGTGAGCGTTGCAAGCACGGAATCCCATTCTCTTGGCTTTCTTGAGCTCATCTGACAGCGTAAAATCGGTCCCGGTGAAAGGTACTTCTCTGAGGCAGGAGGATATGCTACTCAAAAAAAAATACTAGGTAGCTTTTTCAAAAAACACTACTACTTAACCTGGCAAACAAAGCAAACGACTGCAATTTTAATCACAAATAAATATATTCTAATTCGACATATTCGCTTGTAGAAAGTGAATGTATGTAACGCAAAATGCACCAAATATACAAAGCTATTTAGGAATAGAGCAAAAGAGAAATTTCAACATTCAGCACATCGAAGGTACACGTCCCAGCCAGTACGTGTCTGGTAACAAAGGATACCGCAGTACCGTATGCAAGCACCGCATGTCGCAATGAAAGACCGTCGCAAAATATCACACCCGCGACCAGAGGACCTCGAGCGTCCAGCCCTCTTCCACTCGCCCAAATGTCGGCGGCAGAGCGAGGCGAAGGAGCCGCTCCCCGGAAGCGTTTCAATCGACCGTGAGTGTCCATTAGAATTTGACCTGCTAATCAGAGTCAGGACCGCGAATTATCTGCCGCTGAGATTGACGGCTCAGAAAAATTGGTTCACAATCATCACTGGTGAGTCCAAGGGAGCGCACAAGAGTCGTTTCGCCTCCGGACACAAAAAATATCATGCAGCTGGGGCTTCATTGACATTGAACATAGTGATTTCACACAATATTGACTGCATTCTCAAATAAATTTTGACAATAAAGACTTCCACATGGAGACTTAATGTACAGAAACTGTGCAAAAATATTATTATTATCATTACTACAGTCATAGTTTAAAGCTCTCAATCCGAGTGAACAATGATCCAAAGACGGCGAACAGAAGAGACCATTTAGTATGGACTCTTGAACTAATGCACAAGACATGTTCCCACACAAGGTACCCTGTGCATAAAAGCAGCCAGTTATGAATGAATAGGAAGAAAAGACAAAGAAAAGTAATATTTCAACAGAAATATTGTAATCTCAAATATCACTAGATAGCTTAGGTGCTGTAGGAAAATACTGCCCATAGCACAATGCAGCGGCATCGAGTAGGAATTCGACCAGATTGGAGCATCTAACACCCCAAAGATTTTATCCATTCCACAATGACATACAGCTTCTCAACACGGTGAGAAAAGACGCTTGAAATAGGTAAAATAACGTAAACAATCAAGCAGGAGGTTGCAAAAAGCACCGACCTTCCCAGTGAGAGGGAAAGCTAAGGAGGAATGGAAGCTTGAGCTTCCCTCCTCCACATCAACAAAGCAAACTTGAAACAATATCTCGCCACAAGCGTTGTAACTCGATGAATGGCTACGGTCACCTCTGAGAAACAGCAAACCCACAAGGTACGGTAACGAGAATAAGAGCAATCTGTATACCCTTGAAAGATATGTCCAAGAACCTTGAAAGGGGCCCAAGTCTTCGACATTCGATGGTAAAAATCAATCTTTTCAGTACACTGCATTAAATCAAGTCAGAGGAAAAGAAAGAGCTTAGTCATTTCGAACGTTGCTAAATGAAGGTGAAACTCCTTTTGCTTGAGTTAGAAGAGAATTTTATGCATTTAATCAATCAAATAAGTACAACAAGCCCCACCGTTAGAACTCCGTACTTGGACGTTGAGAAATTCAAGACAGTTCTCACTCGAGCATTATTTACATACGAAAAGCCAAAAAGTCTCGCAAAAAATTTCAGGACATGTCCATAGTTGCTACAACGTAAAACCATTAGCCAGCCTGAGAAGTAATCGCGTCACCACTATGAGTAACCTGAGCAGCAGGAGCCTAGCATCAGTGCCGCGGTGTGAGGCAACAAAGGTGCGAGCGGTCATGACTCACGCCTGGCGTATGTTCAGAACGGAGAGGTGGTGGGTGCCTCCAACATTTGGCTGGAATATCCCCCACCGTAGCCACGATATCGTACGCGTTTTGATGGGTAGCGCAAGGAAACAGAATAGATTAGCAGTTCCAATTTTTTCTCGAGGGTCGATAAAACTCATGGTAAACATTTACCTCATTGAAAAACATATGATTTAGAGAGCCAAAACAGGCTAGATGGTTCAAAAGCAATATCAATGTCCCATAACATAAGGCTTTTGCAATTTTAGTACTCTCAGCTCTGAAAGCGAGTGTTAAATAATTCATTATAACATACGTCCAAGGCCAATGAGACCATTGTTATATTCTAAATTAGATCAATATGCTTCATAAAGCAATGCAAGGACGGCAGCTCAAAAGGTGTTTTCAACGTACACTAATACAAAATACGACGAAAGAACGGATGGACATATAACGATTTAAATTTTACACACAGCACACATAGGCAATTTTAAGAATAAGCTCCGGACGGCTCGGAAAACTCCCTACAAAAGCTTAAATCTCGACCACAAGCCCCAGTCGGTACTCCAGCGCGCTGCATCCAAAATCCATTCACGCTGGATTTCGCTTCCCGAGTTTTGTCTCAGTCTTCGAATCTGACAAAGCCAGAGTGTCGTGTGCGCCAAATTGCTCTTACAATAAAGCACGTTAGGATTTTCATTGTGAAGTTCACTTAGGAAGTTATGGAAGGAACCATATAAATAGAAGGAAAACAGTTTTTGCTCAAGATTCTTTTAGATGACCTAGGTTTTACGTATTCAATTACTTGGAGAATCATGAGCAAACACCCTAGGGGTAAATTCAGGTTACTATTGGTTAGTGGTGAATGACAGTTTTTGTATAATTAAATGCATAGTATAACTATTTAGAGAAACGTATACAAAGAACTTGTTTGATAAGCCAAAGTAATAAAACAGAAACTTGAGGAGTGACTAAAGTTTCACTGAGACAGCAACAACACAACAGTATACTGACAAGAAATAATCATGAATAATATTATTCTTTATCACTTCACTTAGTGCCCCGACGATCACGCATATCATTATATAATAAGACCACATATTTGTCGTTAAAACATAAGACACAGTTTGTTACAAGTGCGGGAGTTGCCTGCAATAAAGCAGTGCATGGGTGACTGCAGGCCAGCGACTCAAGGCCTCACGCAATAAGGCACAAGAAGGCACACACACCGCCAGCCTTGTACGGTCATCACCGGAAACGGACGCATTCTTGCCGGGTAAGAGGAAGACGCTGGCAGCTGATGCCACATTATTATCGACACGGTCGCCATCTCACTCTCGCCATGACGTCAGCCTTCAATTCCTTCCAAACTCATACCAAGAGATTATGGACCGAGTGATGAGATAACGGGAGCTGGAAAAAAAAACAATGAAATAAAGGGCCCTCAGCAGTCCATTTCAACGCGACCGTTTTCAAGAAATACGAAGAAAGCAACTGCTATTTAGCAACGTGAAGGGAATTTAAAAATATTTTATTATGAACCACCGTATGGCGAAGGTAAGATGACATCACTTCAGATTCTTTCGAATTCTGTTAGCCATAAACTGAACTTCAGCAACTAACGCATTGATGGCCCACATTTTCTCGGCCTAGATGACTAATGAAGAACAAGAGGCACATAACAGACTCATTTTGAATAGGTTATTACTAATTATTTAATTCGTACTCGTCGTATTTTGAAAAGTTGTTGAAAGTTAAATTTTACAGACAAAAATCGAATACCACTTCATACAGTATCAATGAACTATACTTCAACTTTACATGGATGACGTGAGTCACTCCAAATACATGTTACGATAAGAAAGGTACACGTACAATGGCATGTTGATGAAAGTTGACTTCGACTACAGAAGCGTCAAGATAACATGGGTATTTTTATTTTTTATGTAGTCTTCCATTCAAGACTGAAGAAGTTTTACATTTATAAGAAATTCCCAGTACACCTTAATTATTTGGCACAGGCAAAATCTCTGAATAAAACAGAACATAACAAAACAGGAACATGAATCGATGTCAAAAATAAGATTACGTCTTCCAGAACGAAATCGTAGGAAAAAATTGTTTCCCTTTCCATTCATATGAATTTGTGCTTAGCTGACAAGCCCCTTCTAACTAACTTAACAGATTAATACAAATGTAGATTGAAGTTGACAAACTTTGTTATTGATTTAGAAGAAAAATACAATACAGGCACAAAACCGTACGGCAAAAATTATGTTGTTGAAGCTGCTGACACCCATCACAAATTCACGCAGGTGGTCACAATTTCGCAATCGCAATTAACCATAACAGGCCTCAATGAGTCATATGTCGCTAGAGAAAAACAACGTAGGGAATACGGAACAAACGGCATCATTTTCGATGCGCTCAAACGTCAAAGTAAAAACACTGGTAACGTAGCGACACATTCACGACTGAGATCACGAAAGAGCGCAATTCCTCATTGTTCACGAAAAGGTGCGACTGCGTGCTAGGTGAACGGCGATCAGGGGTCAGAGCGCCCTAACGGAACAGGTTTACACGATGCGCCCGCAACACCCACACCCTACCCCGACTAGCGCCGGGCACAAACTGCCTAGCTAGAGAGTGCCTCACTACCTGCCTTGTGGTTGACCACTGATGGCAGTGCCGCCTGAGTCGGGTATGATGTAGCGATGCTGTGCCGCATCCACCCAGATACAATGGCTCACATGTTGTGCTTACTTGCATTGCTATTCACTGAAGAGAAAGAAGCAATATTTACGAAGACCTACGCATATAATTGAAGTTCACGATAAAAATGTCAAGTAAATTTAAACATGCTGTACCACCAAGGACTAAGATGAAATTGACAGAAAAAAGAAAAAGACTAAGCATAAAGGACTGGCAGTAATTTGACGCAAGGAATTCGGAAGCGACAAATAATGATTATCATTACTTCATTTAACCGCTGTGCCAGCTAAAGGGATGCTGAAGTAGTAGCAGGACGAATCTTAGCAATGAAAAAAATTAAGTACGCAATGCACGAAATATATTAAAGCTGAATAGCTTATACAACATATCGCAAGCTAAAGAACCAGCCTTCCCAACAATTGAGATGGAAAGAAGAGTAAGAACACAAGACAAATTATTCCTACCAGCAGGATGAAGCAAATGTAGCTGAAAGTGATACTACTTCCACAAGAGTACGCTAGGGTTATCACAGTAGCACTTGCTCAAAAGTTTCAACAGAGCGGTAATGTCTCGACTGAATGTCACATATTCATCATTCTTTTCGGTCGAAAGTAATAGCTCTACAATTTTCTAACATCTCCACTAAATACACCAACCGTAAGTTTTTATTCTCGGACGATGGCAAGCAGAGTCAGTGTACTCCTCTCTCCCTTAGGAAAAAGGTTCAGAAATCCTAACTCCTCGCACCGCGAAAGGTCCTTAGCTAGACATCAGTTAGCTCATCTTCTTGGACCGATTTAAATTCACCAGAATAAAATCGTTAACAGTAAATCTACAGCCATTCACGGTAATGCAGTAGATCTATTGCCCATGATTCGGTGAATTCGTAGTGAAAACTGATGATATAGTTCACAAATTCCTCATTAGTTTTACAACATGAAATTTTTTCCTGGTATGAACGAGTAAAAAGTTCAAGAAAACTTTCTACATTTTCAATTACATATAAATGTAGAATTCATGTCTGACAATTTTTCGTCGGAGACCACTACGCACGCTAGAGCTGGCCCACGCTCCATGGCGCTCCCGGCCACTCGCCCAAACCTTGAAAGGGAAAGTGGGAGCATCCGACCTGCAGAACAGAATGAAGCGAGTACGACTATTTCCGTTCCCAAATAGTCATTACTGTAGGAGGAACTATGAGGGGTATGATTTTTTCAGTCAACTAGGCATTGCTGTTAGTGGACCAATGAGCGCTTTCTTTCTCCAGCAACTGAAAGTATACATATATATTAGGTCGGTGAAATGTAATATCTAGTCAATGAGGTGAATAACTTAGTTAATGCATATAATACTTGTTCCACTAACTCACTTCATGATTTACACTAAAAGTAATCCTACATTTTTCAACTGATATTGTGAGTACGATAGGCTTAGGCCTTAGGGATAGGTGACATCGTTTTACACCCATCTTGCCATCGACCAAACCTGTGTTAACTATTCACGTTGATTTCTTGCGTTGAATCCTGCAACTTTGAAAACTTAATTGAAACAATGTTGACCACCGTGTGCTAGATAGAAAATATGAAATACGAGAAGTGACAGTAAATGTGGAGTGAGAAAAATGATCGAGTATCACTCTGGTACAACGAAGAAGAAAGAGGAAGGAATTTGAATACTGCTAAAAACCAAGCCCGCAACAGATTCCAGTAACCAGCATTAATATTTGTGACCTTCCAACCAACTACAGAACTATCTCGGGACGCTATTTTCCCCCAAGGTATACTGAAGAGAAAATACACCACGAATGCACTTCAACGGATGGAGTGAAGGAATTCTGCCTTTCCCTAATAAGAGCCGAGTCCCAATGAAACGCTAAGGAGAATTTCTTTAACGCGTACCCCAGGTACACGGTTAACTACGCTGGACTTTTGTAACTATGGCTACTCGTGGGCACGAATAAGTTCTATACTTCTAGGGCATTCTATTGAAACCGTATTTGAAAGCGCACATACATATCTAATTTAATGCACTATCCTTAACATATACAGAATTTAAAAAGTAGGATTTATTGAATTGATAGAAATAGTTAATTTTTAATAACTTCTGAATGACTATTCGATGAAAAGCTTTATTGTCAATAACATACTTTAACTTATAATTTATTCACATTCAACTTGAGTGGCGTCTTAATGGACTGTCTGAATACCGCCATCAATATAAATATAACAAATAAGATTCCAAATTCGCTTTAAACGCTAGGAGTGTGCTTTTCTCATCAATGGAAGAAGGCAACGAGCTCCGTGCTTTTATACCATGGTTATGAAAACTAAATTGGATTTGATTTAGAAGTGGTAAAGAAGTATAAATTTACTTCGGTTTCTAGTCAAATATTTATGGTGACCAATTTGAGCAAATGCTAATTAGCTTCAAGTCTTCACCCTCTTCGTTAGTTAAATTTTTATTCATGAAAGTACAGAACGACTATTGGTAAACATCAAGAAGCTTAAGGGATTTTAGTGGGATTTGTCCAAAAAGCGGGATTTTAGGTTCTTTAGTGGAATTGGTTCCTTGGGTGGGGGCGAACCTCTGATA
>VOMN01079347.1:0-14360 GCA_014899125.1 Orchestia grillus
CCTGATTGTTTCCGTTGTTGGTAGACCCGTGTAACAGTACGGAATGAAACACCAGCAAATTCTTCAACTTCATTCACTGCGTGTCCATTAGCCAGATGATATACACTGGCCCATTTTCGTCATTCTGAGACGTATTGCTTTCGTCCCATCGTTGTGGAGCAACTAGAAACAATCATAAGCTTTGTTAGCTCTGAATGAAGACGGATGCCTGTTCAGTACTTTTTTAAAACCGAAACTTCAGTCACAGCTTTGAAAACCTATTGATGGACGTACTAAATAACAAGAATTCGAAAAACATAAAGTGACTAAATTCTTGTCCGGTAACTTATTAGGGTAACTCACAATTGGAGATATCAACTAGATGGAAGAGATTCATCTATTTAAAAAAAACGCTTAAAATTTCATAGGCACATCAGGAACACATTTCTACTGAATCATTCCGTTGGAAATTGCAACCTTTTTTGTACCGAGTCCCCCGCAGGTGCCGTAGGATATACCTTAGGCAATAGGATTAGGTTAGTTAGGTTTGTCAATCATGTGCTATGGGGACTGGCGCCCCAGGAGGGCACTGTTAAGTTAGCTCAGCTTTAGCTAAGCTTTCGGTACTTTTATCTTTCGTGCCCACTTTGCTTTTCCATTTTCATGCCTCTTTCACTGATAGTTCTTCACATTTTCTTCCTCTTCCTGCTTAATTTGTTGTTTCTATGCGCTGGGGATCTTGTGCGGAAACATACCTTCTGCACAGATTCTCCTTTTTTCAAAGTCCACGCTAAAAGGTTCATTCTCTTTCGGTGCAAAATAGTCTGAGTTACTGAAGGGCTGTTATCCTTACTACTGATACTACTACTTTTACTGAGGTCTCGAGATTTGTTACCAATACACACGTTCCTTAAGGATGTCAACGAACTGATACCAAATTCTAATTTTTTGGATCGGTTTCACTTGAGGTACCCTTTTTTTTAGACTTCCGTAAAAAGCGAAGTGAAGCATTTTTTCAGAGCATTGAAATATCCGTAAATAATTTACCATTCATTTATTTAAAAGGAAAAGACAAACAAATTTCCTCTCAGAAATCGCTACGCATTGAGTCAGACTATCGTCCTTAGAAATTCCACCCTCCCTTGAGCACCGTCTCTCCAGGGCTCGATGGAAGCGAAAACAAACTCATATGAGTCTGAGACAAAATAACTTGCCCAAGCCTAAGATCACAAAACAAAACTATTCAAACACCAGAGTGTGTAGACAAGCGTCACAATTTGGGCGAGTCTTCGTAGGTCCTGCAGAGACTCCATGTTGAACTTGCTGTATTGCAAGGCTGCCCTGCGTCTCTCCAGCCTGGGTTTGAGACACGTTGCGGAGTTTTTTGAGTAGCAAAATGCCATTCAATTCAACTGTCTGTGATGTTTTTTAATGTGCAGTGCAGGTCCACGGGGAGCGACGTGTCATTTAATTTAACTTTCTGTAACGTTTCTTCAAGCGCAGTTCAGTGCTATGAGGAGCGATGGACCACATAGTTTAACTTTCTGCAACGTTTTATGAGGTGCAGTGTAGTTCTATGGTAAACAAAGTGTCATTTAATTCAACTATCTGCTACGCAATTTCAGGTTCAGTGCAGTTCTATGAAGAGAGAAGTGCCCCTTGATTTGACTTTCTTCAACGTTTTACGAAGCGCACAACAGTTCTGTCAGGAATGAAATATCCATTAATTCAAATTTACTGCTGCGTTTCGTGATGATCTGAGACCCTGAACCAGAAAATTCTGGCCCATTGAGAAAAATAATGTAAACATATTTAAATTGGGAGGAAGAGCCTCCAGAACTTGATGCTGAGAAGCTAGTTTCGATATGCACGATTTGAATTATTTCTGCTTTCTAGTTGGAATGAAACATTCCCTGCTCCTAAATATAACGCTTTAAATTAGAGCTGCAAGTTATAAAATACCTTCAGTTTATTACTTAGGGTTGAGCAACCAGAAAAATGGTGTAATGTCTATCCAGTGATTGATACTTTATTTTCATAATTGATAACCTAAAGTAAAATGGTTAGAGTCCCTCACAGTTACTGAAATCCACCCGTTCTTAAGATCATCGCGCACATCTATCAATTTTTTCCTTATCGCCCCGAAGAGCAGCTCGTCTCTGAGCAGCAGAAGTCATTACGGTAGTTTGTCCTTAAACTTGAGCTCGTGGCCGCCAAGTCGGGTCCCCGAGGCTGGTGAGCACGCACGTCAGGGCTCAGATCTATGGAAATCCGCCCTGAGGATGGCGTGGGTTGCCTTTAATGAACCTCGCAACCCTCGTCTCTCGCCCTGTAGTTACCATCTCCAGAGCTGTATCGTTGTCTACTCGTACCTGAAATGTCAGTTATCCAGCAAATATCATGCACTAAATAATATTACAGCCAGCGAAAAGGAGTCAAAACAATATTTCAAGACGGTGTATTCTTGTGCTGCATATCAATCCCCGTTAGTTTCTATCCAAAATCTCTTTTTATTTTTTCGTTTTTATAAGCATCTTTTGTCGCATCCACGTGTTCTAATTAGAAGCCGCCTCATTCTTGCCCAACCTCTTCCAGCCTTCGCCAATTTTTTCGTCTCCTTTGTGTCCGAGGCACTCCTGTCTTTTTGAAAAATACCTTAGATTTTTTCGAGGCACAACACATTTCTATTGTCTGAGCGGAATTTGGTCTCCGCTCAGGTCCGGCACTTCGAAGAATTGCAGTTCGTCAAGAAGGTGTCGAACTCAACACCCTACTTCGTGGCGGACGGCCTGGCCCCCGGCACCGACTACACCCTGCACGTCTCCGTCGTGAGTCCCATGGGCAACTCGACACCCATCGAGCTACAGGCCTTCACCGTCAAGACGGCAGAAAAAAGAATGGGTGAGTCTTAATCCATTTGCGTTTTAATTATAGCTCTCTCCGTGGTTTAGCATGTTCATCAGCTTTCAGGATAGGAAATAAGCGTGTGAGCTACTTATTAAGGTCATCAAATTTTAGAGTTGGTTATGCATTTTAAAAACGTGGATGTCAGGTCAAATTGGAAGAATTAGATGGAGTACGACCATATGGATCACAAATTGAAGGCTCGCTCATGCGCACAACAAGGTGTCTGATGGTTCGGTCATGTCGGATTATAATTATGACGGATATAATTAAATTATAATTATGCAAAACTCTGAACTGCACTTTACACGAATGATAGCTTAAATTATGCGAATGATGGCTTTATGAGAATTCGGCAGAAAGAATATCAGTTTCACAATAGCAAAGCTTTGTTGGGGGATAGTTTTTCTATGAACGAGTAGCAGTCATGTGATTTCATTCACACTTAGTGCTAAATTCTGGAAGAAGGAGCTCTTCATATTTTTTGAAGTGAAATAAAACTCAAGAATAAATATCATAAGTACTCTCAAGCTGCTCTCCCAGCTTTTTTCTACAATCTTATGCGTGCGAGTTTTCTGAAGGGAACAAATTTACCTGATCGGGAAGGAGCCAAAATATTTTGCTGCAACAACTACATAAGAGATTGGACATTAGTGCATCAACAAAGCTCAGTCTCCGTGGTGATTTAATAAACAAAGAAGGGGCGTGAAGTGGCGAGAGTGAATAACCATCCTGGTGTGAGTTATACGAATTATTTCTGAGCGTTGGGTGGTTGGAGCTTGATAATTTTGCTCATGCAATGCAAGTGGCGCAACGCAGCAGGAACGGAAACGATGCTTTAGACTTAGGAGGCCTTCACATCAGCTGAATTTCCCACGACTTACCTCTCTGATACGAAGGGAAAACCCGATTCCTGCTAAACTCAAAATGCAGGGTCGTCAACCAAGTTAATTACAAGAATTTCAGTTATAATGGAAACAAATTTATCTGAAGAGTAAATTGTAATAGTGATCTCAGTGTTGTGCACCGATTTCTGTGATTTACAGGATTCGGAAATGCAAAGGTAAAATATTCAAGCGAGCGCAAAAACATTTGTCTTTTATTTGAACTTCAGCCCCTTAGACTTGAATCACGCTAGCGCTTCAAAAACAGAAGACGTCGTTTCCTTAACGGGCAAGTTTTCATATCGAGCACTAACGCAATTTGTCGCTCAATCTGGAGGTGTAAACTGAGTCGGAAGGGAGGAGAGCGCGAGGACAATTGTGCAGACGATGAGAAAAGCGGTTCTGTTCCAGGAAAGTGAAGTGCTTCATCCGACGACCCGCGTTTCGACGTTGAGAATGAAACGCTAGGCCAAAAACGCCTTCTCCGGCAGAGCCTGGAATTGAAAATTTCCCTAAAAAGTAGGACTCATCAGATCATAAAGTGAATAGTAACTAGGTAACCGTCACTTGTCACTTACGGGTAGTATAAGGTTTTCTTATAAGTTCCGTTCAGATTTCACGTCCTTCAAATTTACCAGTAATATGGAGGGTTAATGACAGTAAAAATATATATGCCGTAAAAAGGTACTTTGACGTATTTTAGCTTGTTGAATTTTTCTTTAAAGTATGATGTATTTTATCTTTCACTGATTAAAAGCCCTTTGGACATGGAAGCATCCAAGGAACATTTGGGGTATGTAGTGTTCAAGGAATTTTAAAAAAGTTCTACCGAAGAGGCGATTCAAAACATTCTCTCAGCCTATAGAGAAGAATGGCTGAATAAAAGAAATTACAGAAAATGGTTTGCATAATTCCAAAATCGAAATTGCTACCCTGAAGATGAATACTAGACAGGATGTCTAGTTGACATTGTGACACACTGTGCGCGTCATCATTTGTATTTGTAGAAAATTGCACAGTATCAGTCGGAAAATTGGCATTAATGTTTGGTTAAAAGAGTACATCAGTTCGTCGCCTCCAAGACCTTCACAGGTTTCTAACTTGGAAAGTCGGAGCCTCGCGAATTGTCTGAAGGGAATCGCGAATCGAGAGTACAGATCTACTTTTCTCTTCATTCTCATGGTCTTATCTGGGTCATTTTAAACTTATTTGTGATTGATGGTAAAAAGTGGGTTGCTCATAACAATGTTAAACCAAAACGTTGTCGGTAGAGGCTTAGTTATGAGAAAAAACTCAACCACAACAGAAAAGGTAAATTCTTACAAAGAAGATTATTTTATATGCTGAGAATGCAAAAGAATTATTCACGTAGAGCTGTTGCCAGCTAATGTAGCGATCATTGCTCAAGTCTATTATCAGCATTTAGAGTGCTTGTAAGCGGCCTTAAGGATAACAAAAGACCTGTTTTGATACATCAAAAAAAGAGGTGTTTCATCAACACACCACGCTGCACAATCTTTATATCCCACGCTGCAAAATTCTTGCCCCAGAAGGTTGAAGAATTTGTTTGACAAAAAAATTCTTCATCAGCTTTATTTTCCGGACATTGCTCCTTCAGAAAACTATTTGTTCCGTAATTTACAGAACCCTTTGAATTGATTTTGGCTTGCAGCAATGGGGTGTTCAAAACTGACATTTCAGAATTTTTTTTTAACAAAATGAATGTTTTAGTGGTGTGATCAAATAAATTGTAAGTAGATAGAAAGAACTCCTCGATAATCGTAGAAGCTATCGATAATGAAATGTAAGATTTGATAATTCTTTTTTCATTTCAAATAAGGATAAAACTTAAGTAAAACGTGGTGATTGAGCGAATGCCATAATTGCGTTTACATGTTCACTGTCGACTACACCGAGAGTGTGAATGGGCCTCCGCAACTTAGGCGGTGACTGTGAAACAGGTTAAAAGAAACAGAACTATGGAATGCTCGAAGTAAGTTTCAGTTTTACATATCATAAACAACAATGCTACCTCATAACTATGTTCAGTTTTACATGTCATAGACTACAATGCTACCTCATAGCTATGTTCAGTTTGACATGTCATAAACTACAATGCTACCTCATGCTACTATGTTCAGTTTTATATGTCATAAAATACAATACCACGTCATCAACCTTCCAGCGATAAAAGATGTAGGAAGCGTACAAGAGCTGACCCGTACCACTGGTTCAATTCTTGTTGATCTACCAAACGTAAAAGAAAGTGGAGATATGCTGAAAAATCGCATACGCGGCGGCCAACGACATCGAGGCAACAACCCACGGCAGGTTGCGTCAGTACAAATGCCGATTGACGAACATGGGAGTACTGGATCTTGTAACCAACTTTCTATAGCCAGGTAAGAGACAAATTAACTCTACCACGGGGAATAATTCAGAGCAAAGTGCTCTCACATATGGCCGCTCAATAGCTAATGTTTCGCTTGACAACCAAACCGCAGGAACGGGCCGTGAAAGATACAAGATAAAAAGAGTGAAGTGATGCTTGTGATACGTGGTGTATTTTGGTGGTGTTTTTCTACTTCGAAAGTTTGCTGTCTTCTATCTTTCAGATAGACTCTGTTTTCTATAACATCGTTGAGCAAAATGTGAGCAGAAAAATAATTGTTTCGTAATAGTTTTTAACGGATACTGAACTGAAATGCCGATCATAGATAATAATATATACATGCGTGATGGGACCCCTGGTTCGTGTACGAAATTTGACATAAAAATGAAACCTTAAAAAATTGATGGAGGTAAGAAATGTTCTCTCCAATCTTAAAAAAAATAGAAAGTTAATCGCATTAATAAATCTAACCTGATAATTACACTACACGAACGAACCAGATCAAGGGTTGAGAGGCCGCTTCATACCTCTCGCATACATACATGAGAGCACCCATTGACCTACAAATGAAGGGAATAAAAAGCACTTAGTTTAGTTTAAACACATTCATTATTGTACTGTCACGGAAAATCAAATTTGCAAAATACGTGGAAAGCACAGACAGGTTAAGGACGAAAAGGTACTGGCTAACTGGTAAGCACAAAGAACATAGAAACAGCGCGCGTCTTGTCAATATTCAAACCAGGCAAAAACTGGAATTGAAACGAATCTCGCGGGGAATGAAGGTTAACATTACAAAATTACAATAATCAAATTTGGCATTCGGTAATCGTGAANTTACCTTACCTCGTTGACACCCAATTTCGACTAATAAGTTTCAACTAAGTATCACACAAATTTTCCACTGAAAATCGCACCACTTTGCTTCAAATGTCAAGGCCGCGCATATGTATTTAAACGTCGTCGTCCACCTAAACCTCGGCGTTTGCTTCATTTTGGGGACCATTTTTGAGCTGACACTGGGATGATAATTCTAGCGTAGATGCGGAGTTGTTGTATGACTTCAGTCTGACGGCAAATTCGGCGGGCAATTTTTGACGCAAGCGAGAACTCTTGTGATTCTCTCTCACGCTGAAGTACACTCGACCTAGCCTCCCCGAAGTGTTCTTCCGTTGATCTCGACGCTTCTCCTTGCTTCTCCAATATTTACGTTTGAAGGGTTTTGATCACTGCTCCTCGCTAATTGCTGTGATGATTCGGAAGAGTAGCTCTGTGATAATTGAATTTATCGTGATGCGTTGGTGGGTTGAGTGGCACACAACCGCGGAGTCCATAGGTATTACAGTTGTCTCCCAAATACAAGTTCTAAAAGACCTTTCAAAGTACGGCCCGTACGCCCGAAGGGCGCGCCTTGCGCTGCGTCGAAGCCCTTCTTCCTCAGCGCCTCAAAATTCAACTCCCCGATGCTACGCCTGAAGATCCCAACTTTCTAACTGCCACGTCTTCTTTTTCTACCCTCTTTCTTGATTGACAAATTTAAGTCTACTTGTCCTGAAATCTACTTCCGAGTCACACCCAGTTTGACTTATTTTAACTCAGTTTGGGAATGACTAATTCCCTTTCACCCCTCATGTCATGCTACGTGTCCAAAGTCCCGCCTACAGCTCTATAATGAATGTTTGTTCTGAGCAGCTTGTTAAAACTTCGCGGTTAACCCTTTAGACCACTCTCAAGGACCCTCCTGTAAAGTAATTTCCTTCGCGAACCCTAGACCGCGAGCGGGAGCTCTCTACCCGTGAGAGTGTGGTCAACGTCGCCCGCAAAGTCTTTAAGTTGTTTTTCCAATTTTCCTCAACAAAGTTCCTTACCAAGAGAGTCCCATATTCCTAATTTCACCACACATGTATTGTTGAAGACCAGGGACAACTCTTTATTCACAACTTTTCGAAGGGTTTTCTCGATTTTGCTTCAATGTAGGGCTGAGACGAAAAATAATATTTCGCAAGGGAATGCTGAAGTTTATTTTGGACGTTTCGAATCTCACTGGAATTCATTTTCTAGTATTAAATCGTTCTAAAAATTTTGAAAATATCTGACTGAAGTGCAATATATGCGTATCATATGTGCAAACAAATAACATTTTACAATTGACGCTCAAATCAGGAAACAAGTCAAAGCGTGCCAACGAAGCATTGTTCTGTTTATTCTTTCCTACTCATACTAATAATATATACGTGGACGCTGGCGTGCATCAGCATTTTTCTGCAATTCAAAGGACAGTCCTCTGTGTTTCAAAGTTGGTTCTTTCAGCGCAACAACCATTATTTAGTTGCAAATACTCATATTTTTCAAGGTAGACTCCCGCTTTTCATAATTACTTTTTTATTTAAGTACAGTGGGTTAGGGAAACGGAGGTACAAAATTTCACACCTACCAGGAAGTAGCCAACTAAACCTTTTGCCTCTATGAAACTTTGCAAAAAAATATTGAGTTTTGAGATATTTAGTGAAAGCGTTTCGACCGGTAAGTTCTTGACTGTTTCGTATCATGCAGGAAGGTAACTTCTTGCTTAACTATTTGTTGCTGATCAATTTCTAATGTAACAAGGCCCTGGCAACATGAAAGGCTTAAGAAATGCGGAAACGGCAGAAATGTAACTTGCTTGTGGTGCTGCTGATGATGACGCCATACCAGGCTATCCTATGAACGTTTTCCAAACCGTTACATATCTGGTCATAAAGTATTTGGCAGTCCTTGAGTCGAAGATATCACAAGTGCATCGATGTGGGTGGTGGAAACTTGAAACAATCTCTGTAAAATCAATGTTTATACATTTTTTTTTGCGGGCAATTTTGTTTTCAAATTTCCTTCTTTCAAACATTCAACAGCTAATACCTCAAAAAGATATTTTTATCGCAAAGTTTCATAAAGGCAAAAGCGATGAGTCTGCCACTTTCTGGTGAAAAGGTATGAAATTTTGTACCTCTTCCTGTCACTATATAGGTTAATTTCACGTAGCTGTTGAAACGCAGCGTAATTATTGAAGTATCTTGATAGAAGGGACGTTTATTCCCAAACAGTGGGCCTTGAAATCTGAGAAAATATCACATGCATTTTTCTTGCGTTGACAAAAAAATTTGCCGGTAACGCTAACTCAATTAATGGGATTATAGTCTTGCTAAAGACTGCAAGTATCAATTGAACCACCATCAATAACAAAGCTCGAATGCATAGAATGTATTACTTTATGCAATTCCAAGAAGCACCCGAGCTGGTTGGCCGTACTCGTTAGCATCTCGCTTTTTGGGAGCTAGAATGACTTTTATTTCAAGCAAAACTCGCAAATCTCGTCTGTGCTCGAGCAAGAGAGATAAAGTGCGAAAATTTTTCATTTAGGAATGATTTATTACCCAGCCGTTAGTTTTGTCACTCTGCGCACACGAAAATTGTGCGAGTGAATGTTGGCTCGCGACAGAAGACGAGGAGACGAAATGGGAAACTAATTAGATAAGTGAAATAGGCGTGAGACGATAATTTGAGGGTAAAAATTTCGACACTGTCAAAACTTTGCTTCTCATACTGTAAATTCATGTATATTTCTAGGAAGAAAAATATATATTATTGTCAATTATTCCTGCCCAAATGTCAGTGTGTCTTGCTTTTAACTTGGCTCTTGTAGAAGCCGAGGCTCAAATCCCTGGGCAAAAATTAGTCACATATTTCTTTCGAGTTCCAGTTATTTCCTGCGTTTATCAATCAGTTTTCAAAGCTATGACGGAATTTTTTGTAAGACGAAGGTACTGAACAGGCATCTGTCTCCATTCAGAGATGGGAAGGTATCAAATTGTTTATTGGTTGCTTTACAAAGATGGGACAAAAGTAGGACATCTCGGAGTGGCAAAAACGGACTTTTGTTTTTGGTCGTTGCTGTAAGGGACACCCAGTAAAGGAAGTCGCCGAAGTCGCTGTTCTATGCTGCATGTGATGAGGGTCTAACAACAATGAAAACAAGTCGGTACATGCGGTAATGCAAGGCCATATTGTAGTGCGAAGAAAATTCTAGCAGATAGGGACCACCGCCGTTTGTCCCGCATTGTTGACTAGAATTGCTCTACATCAAGATGGAACTTCTGTGGAACGTCAATGATGGCTCTTCTCCCATCGTTTCTGAACGAACTCTTCATACGGATCGCAGAGCAACGGATATATCGAGCCGATGTTAACTCCTGCCTTTAAGACAACTTTTTGAAACTGGGCCAAAGCACGTGCACGCTCTACTATAGAGTAATGGATAAGTGCCATGTGGTCAGATAAATTACAATTCTTCAGGGCTCTTTAGCGACGATGCCCTTCGTCGTGTTCATCGAAGACCTCAAGAAGCCTTCAACGAAGCCTATGTGCAAAGGGCAGTGCAAAGAGGATTAGGGCCTGTCATGTTCTAGGTCTGTTTCAACTACACAGATGTAAGTTCTTTAGTTGAGACATCCGTCAAACTGAACCAGCATGGCTACAATGAGATGCAAGCTAACCAAGTTTTCCCATTTGCACAATATCTGAATGGGAAACAGCATGTTGCTCTGCCTATCTTTTTAGGAAAACTGCCGAGTGCATCGGGCTGGAACTGTCATCAATTGGAATGACAGTCATTCAGAATTTGTCAGGCATTCGATTGGCCAGCTAAGTCTCAAGATATGAACCCAATTGAAAATTTGTGCGACTACTTACAACGACAAGTTAGACGTCGAGAAGATCGTCCACGTATTGTAACCGCTCTACGAGATCAGTCGATGCAAGAGGGAGTTAAAATTTACAATGTATGCATTATGACACTTGTAGGCTCAATGCCGCGTAGAATTACAGCGGTTATTCGAGGTTGTGTAGGTCCTACACCGTATTAGTAGCAGGTGACGAATTTTTCTTTTCGCGGGAGCTAATTTTAGAATCAGGTCGACTACTAGAGCAAATTAAAAACATATCAGCCGAATTCGAACTCTTGAACATTAAATTTAGAATTCAGATTTTTCCAATGTTGGGATGATTTTCGGTGATTTAATTACGACGATTTTTTTTAGCATTTTTTTTCATGGAGTAACGATTTTTATAATTTGGCACTGAATTTATGGATATTCCAAATGAGTTTCAGAGTTCAGCAAAAATAATTCTATAAATGTATTCTAATCTTTCTTTTAATTGGAGCGAAAGCCCAATCACGAGTCCTCCGAGAGAGCTAACTTAATTGCAACCCAGAAGGGCGGCTTTTAAGCTCGTTAAAAATTAAAATTCAAAAGGTGCATGCTTTTACAATCAAATTAAATAAATTGTTTCCCCCGAGCAATTGAGTTGGTGCGAAACAATTTTTTCCAGTCATCTTCCAACTTCTTTTACCTTCTTCTTTGTTTATCAGATAGACTATTACTTAGCAGTCTTAAGGAGGAAGATGGTGAGTGGAAATGTTCTTAAAAGCTGACGTTATTACAAATGTTTTCAAGATTATTTTAGATTTTTGTAGGGTTGTCACCGTTCACTGAGATGTAATTCATTGATGCATACTTTAACTTCCAAATACCTTCTTCTCAGTACAAGCCGTGCTACGCTTTGTGACGTTTTTGACAGCAGATATTGAAGAACAATACGGTTCTAATGAAAAAAAATAATTAGATTAACAACTGTAGCGCCTGTGTAAAAGCTGTTGGACTGTGAATTCTACGAAATTAAATCAGTTGTTCGAAAAACTTACGCGGGAGGAAACTTGAGGGCTGAGGGCAACTAATAGATAAAAATTTGGTGCAAGGACTTCATGGCGTTATAGCAGGGTTTGTTGTTTCCTGGAGTCTGGAGGTGTGACGTATTCAGGTCATCCCTTGAATGGGACGGAAAGGTGAACGAATTTCCCTCATGAATGTCGAGAAATAAAACGAATACATCTGTTTTTAAGTTAATGAAGGCGAATGGGTATTGAAAATGTGTAGAGTCATAAATAGGCGAATAGATGGGTGTAGAGAGTGCGAGTGATGATTACGGTGAGAGATGGTGTATGTATGCACTGCGTGTTACGAAGCGAGAAGTACAAACTTTGCCAGGAGAGAGGATCACTTGTATGTGAACATTAAACATTTCAAAACTGCTTGGTTTGCAGGATATTGATTCTCAAACTTTAACCTTGATGCCTAGTTGATAAGATTTCGGTTTTTGTGAAGAGTCTTAATGGTAAATGAAATGAGTATAAAAGAAACAGATGTTTCATCAAAAAACTTTACAATAATTGTTCGAAGTACCGGCCCCATACGTCAATGCAGGTCTGGTACCTCTTCCGGATGGATTGCTGGAGACTACGCTAAAGTTAGTTTCTCTACAATTTAAATTCTTCAATCACAACCTTGTAACAAGATCCATCTTGGACTCCACCGATGTTCCGTAAATCAATAGTTTTACGTAACCTCAAAGAAATGAATATAAAAGGCTCATATCTGGAGAACTTTTGGGCCTACCACTGGTCCATTTCGCCCTATCAATCTATTCGGAAAGATTTCGTTCAGACATTGATGAGCAGTCCAGTTGGAATGGGTCGGAGGTCCGTCCTGCAGCGGCCGGTGGTCCGTCCTGCAGGAACCACATTCGTCGGCGAATTCTAAAGGCACATCCTCTAGCAGTTCAGGCAATACGTCCCTTAGAAACGTGACTTAAACTCGTCCATTTACAGGAGATGGCATCAGATATGGCCCAATAAGATAGTCGCCGACAATATCAGCTCGCATATTGAAACTAAACCGATTCTGGTAATGGAACAGATACACTTCCATGAGGGTTATCCTCTTGCCAGTTGGGCAAGTTGTGTGTTGAACGTTCCGTTGAGTGTAAACGAGGCTTCATTGCTGAAGAGAACACACTTCAAGAAATTTTCATCGTCCTGTTCTGGCCTCAGACACCAACGTTCACGCTGTACACGCGGGATATATGTAGTTGGTCGATAGCAGATGCTGAAATTTCTCACAATTGTAAAGATGTCTATTGTTGTTAGTGAAAACATGCCTTACGTCGACGTGGTTTGATATTCATGCCACGTGCTGCAGCTTGGATGTTTACATGAGACTTGTCACGGAAGTATTTCAGCACGTCGTCCAGGTTAGGTTTCAGGTTGGGGTTGGTAGATATATGTGTCGCGATGCTACATTGTTGATTTAAATGTGTCGTGTATTTTTCTATCAGATGTGAGTTCCGTACGAACTCATTTTTTGGGGTGAAATGAAATTATTTTAAAATAGGCTGCCACCACTTGTAGTAATGCAAGAACTGTTTTATTCCAACGTAATATTTTTGATTATATTAATCGGTCATTTATTAGTGATTATTTAAGCCATACTTATTTCCTTCCAAATGATCTTAAACTGATCGAACAATGCGAAGAAAGTGGTAAGCGTGTCAAGGGGTCAAGCCGTACTGGGTAGAGGTTTCTATTTTCATGTTTCTCATAATGATGGCTAGTCGTGAAATTTCATGAACAAACTTCGGAAAAGATGACTTTGAAAAGTCATCCAGAGCGTTTCAACGCTCACCTATAAATTAACTATTCAGAACACAGGAAATGATGCACCGGGAAATTTCTTATTTTAATGAATAGATCCTATTTCAATTGAACGTATTGAATGCAAAATTCTATCGAGTTAACGGCATTGAAATATTGAATCTATCCGTGATATTTAAAGAGTGATCGACATTCAGTGAGAACATAATTGGGACGTTAACGAATCACAGTTCGACGTTTTCGTGAACACTGAAGGCACAACCCTCACGCTATGAGACGCTGAAATGAAAGGTGATTATAAGAGCACGACCAGGGAACGATATTCAACTTTCGGTGTTTTGCTGGTGAAGAGAAGATGGATGCGAAACCATAGCGGATATGCCACGTCTTTGATAGGACTTTGGAACACGAGGGACTTTAGATAACAACATGCTACTGCGTATTTCGATTAACACCACCTGTGATATGCGGATGTGGACTTTCAGAGTCTGATTGTGAGGAAGTTTAAATGAAGGATCAGATCTTTAAGTGTGAACGGTCCTTTGATGATAAAATAAGCGCCTGCAGGCTAAGCACCTCACATAATGACCTTCACGTACGAGTCCCCGGCCCGAGTGACCAATCCTCAAGGCGTCCCTATAAGCTTCCGGGCGTCGCCGGCTGCCCGCAGTTAGGGTTA
>VOMN01079348.1:0-13446 GCA_014899125.1 Orchestia grillus
ACTAGGAAAAGTCTCTAAGTGGCTAAAAGCCAATAAAATCAGTATCAATATAAGCAAAATGAAGTACAACCTTTCCTCATACAGAAGAAAATTTAGCTCATGCAAATAACGATGGGAAATGGTGTGATAGAGCGAACTGATCACTAAAAGTTTCTAGGAATAATCCTTGACAAGCATTTACCTCTCGATGAACATACATCATACATTTACAAAAAAATCGAAATCGATTGTGTACGGTATGAAGTAAGGAATGTATTGCCAATTGATGCCCTAAAAATCTTGTATCATACGCTTATTAACACGTTTCTTCAATAAGGAGTAAAATATGGTGTAGGACCTATAAAAACAAGACGAACAAAGTTTTTATCCTTTAGTGTGGCATAATGAGCACACTAACGACTCTTTTAAATGAATGGGAATTCAAATTTGCCCAATCTTTTCAATTTTCACTGGGAAATTTTTTGTTCAAAACCATTAGAACAATCGTTGACCCAAATCACCATGAAAAAATTTCTGCCCAATTCCGTCCCCAAGATTATGCCTGTAGGAATTGTGATAAATTAGCACTTCCTTATTACTCACGCACCAAATCCCATCATTGTATTCTCTTTGCAGACACTAAATTTTGGAATTCCACTTCTCCACATATACAGCAAAATACTTCATTTAAATCGTTTAAGACTAAGCTTAATGCTTATCTTCTCTCGCTGTATTGAAAAAATACGCGTGGATCAGTGTACATAGACCTTATAGGATATATTTTCAATTATGTTGTAGGTGTGTATTCCTTTGCTCGATCACTATCTCTTGCCCTTTATGTAACTTTAAGATACTTCTTATGTTTTATTGGAGTATACATAAGTTCGTGAACGTCGTCCTATGTGGATATATGCTCAAATATGTGTATGCATATTATCTCCTACCGAAATTGCTAAATTCATACTTTTTTTCACCCTAATATTTGATTTCAAAAAATTCATTCAGTTATTGAAACGTACATAGATGGGTGTAACTTTAAGCTTTTTTTCTTTTATTAATCATTGATGTGCTGTTAATTCAATGCCTTCATTTCTATGTGCGTTGCCCTAGAAGCCTTGTACCTTATTCGGGCCCACATGTGGCATATATTCTGATTGCGGTTCTTCATTTATCTGTTGATTATAAAACTGTATCTTATGTAAATTACTTGTGGCGAATAATTGTTTCAAATGTTAATCGTCCTCCAATTGTTTAAATCTGATTAGGGGACATCATCTTTCTCGCGCATAGTTATGTTAATGATCCCTCATCTCTCACTGAAGCAGCTCATTCTCGCGATTCTAGCGCGGAAACAGTGTTTACGTTTCTCTTACAGACACGTTTGACTAACAACACATGATTGTGTAATAAAAAAAACTGCGGGAGCCCTCTCTGACTTATATTTTATTATCTCTCAGTCTCTTAATTCCACTAATTGGTCTACTTTCGTAGAGAACGAAAAATCCCTATCCGTAGATTGTAGATTCAGGCAAGCGAATGCGCCTCTTCGAATTAATAAATATGCACAATTTTACGAATTGTACAATTCATAAGTCACCTAATATTAAAAAAGACTCAAAATTTCGTTTGAGTCAATAAGTGTGTATGTCTTTTGAGGAACTTTCTACTTATTTTCAGCGCCGGTCGACATTATTCTAAAACAAATCTGTACATGACATTCTCAATTATCACGTGTTTGCATCTCTATTACGACAGCTTCTTATTGTGACGATTGAGTGAAGCGACCTGGGTGCTACTTTCCTTGGATTGTATTTTTCATCTTGCTATTTTTTGGGATACTCCTGAAATTATCTTGCTTTAATGATTTAATAAGTGGTAGGCAACGATTAGCTAGAGGAATGAGGGTAGTGGGCAGAGACTTGCAAGAAGGTACGCGTGCTGGATGGCTTAAAGTTATTCTCTGATCGAATTTTTAGTACGTTATCTTAACTTACCGTAACGAATCAACAGGCGACGGGCAACGCCATATGAGAAAATAGTGGCATTCTTGGGCGTCTCCTTTGGACGGTGGAGCCTGCGGACTGTCGGCGTCCGTACCTTAGATACCTTAGAGATACTTAGGCCTTCCTGCTCGGGCCACACTGGGGTGCCACCGCTTTCTGTACATGGTGTGCCTTCGCACATCTGTGGGCTGTTGAATGAGACCGTTTGCACTCGGCCGTTTGATGATAGTGATGCAAGGGAGGTCTATCTGGGGTTGTTTGTAGAAAGTTATACAGCTTCGTCTTTAAGACGTCCAGGGAACCATCGAATTCCCTCAGATCTTTTTACAGCGAGCTGAAGAGTCTGGGTCCCAATACGGATAACGACTGTTCATGTCTAGTCTGAACGCTGCCAGCCGCCCTCAGAGTAAACGTTGGCACAACGCATATCTTGCCGAAACAAACGTGCTGCTTTGTGCGCAGTCTTATGGTCTGTTTTTTTGAAGTAAGGTACTAATCCATGCATCGTTTTCTCAACAATTGACTCGCAGAGACAGACTTTCCACTACGTTCAGTTTGGTTTGCAGGGTGAACTCTTCTTCTACATTGTCACTGTTATATTTTTATTGATGTCTTACATAAGGCTTCTTTTGTTTATTTTTAATTAAATATTATCGTTCTCTTGCTTCGTGTCTCGCATTAACACGTTGGCCGCGTTTTTCTCCATACAGGTAAAATTTCCTGTCGACAAATATCTCCGTTGTGAATGTGAAAACCAAAGATTTTGTTTCCGCAAATTTGGTTATCCTATTCATTTTCCTTTTAATCTAAACTAGCTTATTCGAGTGATGAACACAAATTTCATGCACACTTTAAAATTTTTATTCTTATGAGTTAGTACTTTACTACGTTAGGTTAGGGTAGATGATCGCAAATACCACTTATAGCGCACGTCGCGCTCTCAGTGTTAAAACCCATCCTGTTGGGATATCCAAGTCTAAACTATCCTAAATATTGAATTCTCAAAAGTTGACTTCGGTTGGCGTACCCTCTGAACGAGCTCTGTGGCATAATCATACGATTCTTTGGTATAGTCAGTAATTAACTACTACCGAAACATTATAGCATCGGTACTGTTTTCACTTTAAACCTTAAATCCCATGGAAATCCTAACTGAAAGCTGCTGAAAGCTTCCACACCAACGTAGCCAAGTTGAAGGGATTCAATCTTGAATATGTCTAAGTAGTTTACAAACTACTTTTAATTCGATTTTTTTTATTCAAGTCAAACGTTCAAAATGGCTCGAAACGGCCGAGACCGCAGCCAATCAATGTTCAAGTAACATTATAGACTTAAGTTTCAACCAGACACACACATAATAACATTTTATTTATTTATTTCAAAAAGTTAGAAGGTATCTGCTAACAAGCGAGTCGACACTAGCGGCACGGCAGCACAAAGCTGGCACCCAAGTACAATCACTGAGGTGACCTCTCAAGGAATATCGGATAGAGAAGCACCTAGGACACCGCTCGCGAATTTTCAGGTCAATTACAGAGGTGGCAAGGTCCAAAAAAGATAGAATGGCTTTATTTTCAAGAAGCAAACTTCGGAGATGTGCGGAAGACGGGCTCGACACCAAGCGGCTGCCGACTTCAGCAACAAGACAATGGGGTATGTGGATCGGGACAATCACAAGAGAGCAAAAAATCCTGGGCTGCGGAAATTGAGCAGGTAACCATCTAACTGCACAGCAAATGGAAGGAATAAGGCATGTTATATAATTAAAAAATCACCTCTTTAATTGAACTCAACGAGTCTGCAAAAGAAAAAAATTCATTCATCAAAATAGTTCTAATTTTAATACCTATTCTGACTAGGCGTCGCTGTCGCGCAGCTGCGACGACGGAGCATATTCGGCAAAGAAGAGAAGAACACAAAGCGAAAGAGTGACTGAAAACTACTGCTACGAATGTAATATAAACAACATCAATTAGGTACGAATGGAGGCAGGTACAGATTCATATCAACGCTAACAACAATTCGAATAACCAATCGCTAACAAGGTTATTATTACCCAACTAATTAACGCCGTCCGTGTCTTGCGACGTTCAGCAGTGAAAGAGAAAAATAAATTTTAGTATAAATAAAGAATAGTGAAAGAGAAAGTAAATAATCATCAGAAGGTATGTGCTCCTCGCGGAAAAAATAGTGAGTGAAGTATTTCAATACATATGAAAGGTAAGAGAAAGATTTTAATGCCAGAGCTGTATTCCTATGCTGGTCGTAAATCCTGTCAATCAGAGAACAAGGTGACAAATTTAAGGAGTTTATAAGTGAAGTCTCAAATTGCAAGAAATGCTTAGAAGGGGAAATAAGCAGATAGTTAAGAAACTTATATTAACGAAAAATAAATTCATTTGTACAAGACAAAATATAGTAGAAAAAGAGGTTGAGCAAGTGTTTAAAGTAACTTTACGACTTTTATCCTAGTCGTAGTTCCTAGAGCTTTCCATTAGACACAAAACCGTTAGGAGTATTCTACTTTTAACAATTTAGATAATTGAGCGGAAGTGATTAAGCAGGCAACGTTGGGATGGGTAATCCTAATTTGCAGCAAAAAATCAATGGTATCCCCACAGCTGGAGATCTGCTCAACGCAGCAGATACGCCTCTGTTCAGCTTGATTAAAGCTAACCCCCAACACCCTGAAAGTCCTTCATCCGCCACCACCGTTCCGAAAATTGCTGAAGCTCCTTGGATCATATGCTGGCTCTTCCAAAGAACCTGCCCACTGAAAGCTAAAGTTTTTTCCAATTTTAAGAATATTAAATTATAAATTTCGAAGTCACACAGGGGAAGGAGGGGGGGAAGGACGAGTCTTTAAGCCTAGTCGCCTTTAGTGGAATTTTCCACAAAGCTTTTCGCACTAGTCTCGATGCATTATTGTCTTAATAATTGACTTTGTGGATTTCATTTCCTGTATAACTTGAATCAGTAATGAAATCATTCGTGTAATTTTTAATTTCTTATTGTCGTTATTCACTTTTAGGTAATTTTCTTTAAATGTAGTATACTCCGCTGCTTCTGGTCACGTTCCTTTGACGCTCTGCGAGTACGCCCTGGAATTGGAGCTCGTTGGCCGGTTGTGGGCGCCTTTAGCTTCATTTTATTTAAATTTCTGATTTACTTTCGGGTTAATCAGAAACTTTGCAAGAACATGTTCAAGTACAAGTTAGATGTTTATTAGTTTTTATCGATATTACAGCTGCGTAAACTGGATGGGACGTCCGTTCGGGAGGTTCTTGTTACAACTGACACCTTACTGCGTATAATAAGAGGTTGCCGTCGTTTGCCTGAATATTTTATTCGCTGCCGCTACCGTAAAGTCCGGAGGAGGACGGACTCTTTTCAACCTCGCGCGAAGGCTCTGTTTTTCAACCGTCTTGTAACCTTACCATTCTCCGCTGTGCACTGGACTAGTTTTGTGTTTAAATTTTTTACAGGGCCATGTACTTGGGCGTGGTGAAGTTTTAATATTTTAGAGAAAATGTGTAATAAAAATTATTCCTCAACCTTGTCACAAATTGTAAAATAAAAGCCTAATTAGTAGGCGCTATCTTCTTTAAACTTACTCGAGGCTGAAGTAATTGCATGATTTAATTCCGCATCGATCCTGAGAGAATTGGTGTACATTTAAAAAAAATTGTAATGGAGTGATTCTTGGTCACGAGCGTTTTGCTGACTTGTGCAAGAGATTTAATTTAACATGAATAACTTTGAAATTTCTTCTTTATAATTAACCTTTAAAGCTTTGAACCATGGAATCATTAACGAAGACATTCCCATAGGTTCGCAATGTGAACAAAACGGGATATTATATCTATCTCTATTTTAGCTCGTCGAACTCGGTATCGACGGGATCCTTCCTTTCTATTTGGGCTTATTACTCTCTTCACTTCATTCGACGGCATAAATTCTTTCTATGCACAGGGAGGCGCAAAAGTCACTCCACCATTTCGAATATTTGTTACACGATAACTAATACAACTATGTAAATGCGTTAAGTAGAAAATAAAGGAGTATACTTTGAGGTTCCTACCACTATCGATGTTACGGGCGTGAAGCATATTTTGTAATCAAAATTTACACAATTATTATATTCCAAAAACACCGAAATATAGCAAGGGCCAACAAGCAAAAAAATTGGAAAGTTATTTTTCTCGCAATTGATCGTTAGTTGAGGTCCAAAGGGATTGAGTAAAGTATGAACATTTAATCAATAAAGACCTTCCAAACATTGCATCATTGTTATTATTTGAAGCTTTAGAGACTTCGATCCTACAGTAGACAAAGAGCGGCTGGCAGACCGAGATCGGTACGAAATGCACGTATAACTTAACGTATTTCATTGAGTGTTGCAGCAGATTCAAAAACGTCGGCTAGGCAACGTTCCATTCTCACTAGGAATTTCACGAAGATCATTGCAACGCCTCCTAACAAAAGATTTAAATCTGTTACCATATGCAATCCAAGAAACACAATTGTTAAAGTTTGCGGACCATCAACAAAGAAAGAAGTTTGCTCGTTCGTTCCTATGGCGGCCGAATGAAGAAACTTTAACCTCATGCCTAATCGCGCTTGATGAGACCCATTTCCAGATCAGTGGGCTCGTTAATAAACAAAGCTGCCGATTCCGGTGTGATCAAAACCATAAGATAATCCATGAGTAACCACTTCATGCACAAAACGTTACCGTCTGGTGTGGCATAACGAGTGAAAAAATCATTGGTCCACACTTCTTCGAGGATGTTGATGGAACAGTGACCATGAAAGGAGACAACAATCAACAAATGATACAGGAATATTTACAGCCACAACTGGAAGATTTGGACGTGCAGAATTTTTTAATCCAGCTAGATGGGGCGATACCACACACAACAAGTGAAACCATGGCAATACTAAGAGCTGCCTTTCCTAGTCGTTTAATTTCACGTTTTGGTGACGTTCCGTGGCTAACCCGGTCTCTCGATTAACCCCTGCAGATTTTTTCCAGATTGGAGACCTTAAAGGAAAGGTTTACATCAATGTGTCTAATACTCTTCTCGAGTTGAACAAACAACATCGTCGAAGAAATCAACAAAATAACTCTAGATATTCTGAAAAAGTCTCGGAAAAAATACTGTACGTAGAATACGCTCGTATAAAAATAATCATGGAGAAAATTTAAAGGACATCATAGTTAAATCATAAAACTTCAGGATTTTCTTTTTCATTTCATATGTGACCTATTTTTATAGCTGAATTTGTCGTGTAATAAATGTTCAAATGTTGAAGTGACTTTCGTGCCACCCTATATACCATGATTGCTCATGACCTCAATGCCATTGAGAACTGTGTTTTATCAGCACTTCCGCTGACTGTGTCTCTATGAGATATCAAGACGACTTTGTACGCTATTGCTCTCTAACAAATTGTACATCGTTCTCTCACTGTCGCCATTTTCAGTTCAATACAGTCATCAATGTTATTTCTCTGATGCGTTTCTTCGCTCATCATTGTCCTCGATTTATGAATGGTCCGGAGCCTTTCGCTGCACAGCACTGAATGATCAACCCCTAGCCGTCAAATTATCGTGAAATATTCGTCAGGCTTTCGTTACTCTTCGGGCCGCTGACCCCTATTCCAGGTCATTTATATTCATGACTTTGATGGTAGCGTGTTTCCTAGTGGTCTAGGTGCGTAGATCAGTGAGTGCCCTGAGGGGGTCAATCAAATATCAGAAAGTTTTTATAGGTAAATTTAAAGTACGAATATGTCCTCAGGAGCTTCAGGAGTCAAAACAACACAACCGGCCCTATCCAACGGCCGGCCCACAGGCCCCCTTTAGAGTTACCGTGGTGGCTCTCTACGAGTGAAACTCGCTCACTCAACCTTGAACGGGATTAGTGAATGATGGTTAAAGGCGTGAGCTCTGGACGATCAGGCACTTAACACAAGCACTAGATGCGTGAGCGAGCAGACTCAAGATTGCCAATATCCGTGAACAAAATACACCTAGAACAATCAACAGTAAGATGCGGCAACCTTACTCTCTCAATCTCCCTCGGATTCAAAATGAAGGAAGAAAACGTTGCTTCCAGACTAACAAGGCTTCCACGACCTATGGGCTTCTCCACCCTTGCGTGATTCCGTTCTTCTCCGAGTTCTCGTGCGACTGTGTTCTTCTTCGAGTGTCCGCGTGACTGTCGTTCTTCGAGCGCCCGCATAACTGTCGTTCTCCGAGTGCCGGCATGACTGTCCCGTTAACTCCGCTCGAGTCTCCATTTACGTCCAGCCTTCGCCACGTTGTCAAATCTTCTCGGAAGATTCCAGAAGATAACTGCCCTGTTTTCATTCTTTTGATGATTTTCGTGGCTACGGAGGGCTGTCCGACCGTGAGAGGCAAGCGCTTCAATATCGAATTATAACGGGTTGGCGATGTCTCCGAGTTCCCTTTTATGGGGCTTTGACCCTCAGGATTCGTTCCGACGCCGGGCTGGTTCTCTTGATCCTTTGTGGTGTTGAATGGTCAGACCGTTTATTAGGGTTAATAAATTTTCCTAACACCGCAGCTTCTCTACAGTGTGAGTCACACTCTACAGATATTGAATAATGTAAATTATTGTGAACTATACAACTCAATTCACTGAGTACTACTCATGCATCAATTCGGTATGAATTTCGATTGCAGCTATTCTTCAACTCGTTTTACTCTAAATTCTTACTTTTTTAACTGACTATACACTCCATGCGCATCTCGGGATCGGAAAATTGAAATGGAGAATCGATTTTAAAATACGAAAAAAATCAGAACAAATAAAGTTCTAGTTACACAATATCTCAAATTTGTTACTCTATAAAGAAGGCGACTGGGTAAAATTAGATTGTACGCATAAAATTAGAGCATATTAATTCTTTCACAAAATTCATCGAGACTTAGACTTGGAATGAAGCCTTTTAAAATGTAGCATATTTTGCGCCAAATACTTTGCACACATTTATCCCGCTTGCTTGTAAAAATCAGCAAAAATTAACATATTAAACTACATGAAACATTCTTAGCACTTTCCCTATCGCTGTACACGCAAAGCGCAAGTTGAAATTGATACCAAAAATAGCGTAAATTAGCTGTTGCGAGTTGATGCTGAGAAGGGTTGTCGGCCTCCAGGATCTTCTTGCCTCAAGACATGATCTATGTTGGCGTTGAACGTCACTTGAATTGCTGCCATCATCGTTGTGGTGTTGTTGTCAGCGTGTCTCCTGTGCTGTCTCGATGGAGCTTTTTATTTTTATTGCTCATGTCTTCTTTTGGCGTCTAGCAAGCTCTCTCACTTCTTTCTTCTTGGAAATACAACCATGCTCTCAGTGCCAGGCGAAATTTACAGCGCGCGCACTCTTTCTTCTGCTTGCTGTGGCATATTATTCGATAATTTTGCACGCGGCAAGTTCTGCGTCTATAGGTCTCCGAAGATTCGCTTTTTACCTTGCTCTTGCCGCAGGGCAGTTTTGCCGTTGATGATAATTACTTGGTAATCCTAATGACGGGGATTTTACTTCGTGCTACGACTAACTTCGGCAGGTGCCATTTCGAATGCTGATGATGATGATGCTTTAAAACCATTCAGGCTTCATTGTCGACGCTTTCGAAACGATTTGGGTTTTAATTTGAGTTTTTACTCTGAGGATAGGGTTTGCAGGCTTACACAGCTCGGCAGGGAAGGGCAGGAATTATTTTTTGGAGGCAATATCAAACAGAAGAATCAGGGTGCTTTACATGACTTGCAGTTCTACCGTCAGCCCCATTTGAAAGAGATGCGAGCTTTCATCATTTTTTATAAACACTACTTGAAACCAGATATAAAAATTTAGTTAAGATGACAGAGATGAAATGATTAAGTTAGATTTGGGTATTGATGGAAAAGTTAATTTACATAAGTGATTAGCGGCGTCGGTGGCGAGGCCAGCCAGGCCCTCCGTTTCGAGAATCTTTCTCTTCCGGGTTTGTTCTCTCTCTGCCTAATTGAGGTGCTTTCTCGAGGGGTGACAGACCCCTTCGACTATCTCTACCAAAAATAATGAGCCATAAATGTCACCAAATAATTAATAGTCGGGACTCAGTGGATTGTCAAATCGAGGCGGGAGATTCGGTTTTTAGAAATTGACCCTAATAAGGGATTTTAGCTCGAGCGCCGTCCATCTAATCGTTCACCAAATACTTCACCTCTGGGATAGACGCTTAACTCAGCAATATAAAGATATAAATACTTCGAATGATGATCTATTCAGTGGGAGGATCGGGTATTTGAACTTTAGTGAAGGATGTAAATTCCTCCTTTATAAATCAAAAAGTCGGGTTCGGTGGTGAAATTTTCGATTATAATCATTTGTAAACGTTTCACGCGGGCTTATTATGTGAATTTCGACTTTTGATATTTCATTGTCTCATCTCTCAACTTGGTAATTATTCCTTGATGTTCTAAACATGAAGTTCCTTCACTGTACTGAAAATGGATTTGTTGTAATCAACAACGTATATTTTTAGTCCGGTGTCTGTCGCTATGTATATTTGTCCTCATTACGATTTAGACAGCCAAGGAGTTCATTTTAAATGTTCATTGGACTGCAACGGTTTATTGGGCTGCAGTAGGTTTCAAAATTTGAAAACGCATTTTCAATATACTATAATATGCAAATTATATGTTAATCAATAAAAAAGCGTTGGGCTTAAATAGGCTCAGCGTTAGATGCGTTATCATGGTATAACAGCAAGATGCCGTACCGGTTCTGAAAGGAAATGAGGAAGAAAACCGCCCGTGAACAATAAGAGGAGGGGCTACGGAGGTGAAAAATGACACGTATGTACGAATTGTAGGAAATGAGTCCGTAATGTCTGAAACTTAAGGTCACAAAATTCGTGGGAAGCTCTGGTACGTTAATAAAACTTTTTTGCATACACCAAATTCATACGATAAGGATGCTGAAATTGAATTAATTTGATGAATGGAAATATTGATTATCTAGGCGAACGATTATCATATAGTACCCATATATGTTCGAGCTACTTGTAGATTTTGTGTAATCTCTTGGAAATGCGCAGTATCCAACTACTGACCCTCTTTTTAGCAATAAGCAAACGGTAATATTTACTCATCGCATAGGATAATTCGATGGAAAAATGTTAAATTTCCATTCGAGAAAGTTATGCGAACACGATCCAAATCGAAGTTTGTTTTGAGATTTATTCAATCAATAAGGAATAAAGCAATCCAGGTTATTAGTTTACATTGGTTTCAACCACAGAGCAGTTACAGTTTAGTTTATTTATTTCACGTTGGTTTGCGACACAAAGAAAAAGTAATGCGAGATGTTTCAAATTCTGATGCACGTTATAGGATTTTTTTTCAACTGTAGTAATGAATTGCTCAAGTCTGGAAATAAATAGTAGTTATTTCTTGGCCTGCTTCAAATAATATATTCTTCTGGATTAATATACTTGTGGTGAGACCAATCCTGTGCTGTTTTTATTAAAATTATTCCATTAATAAACACCCCGTTGATATTCCGAAAGCTGTAGAGGTAGGATCACATTATCAATGCTTACACAGGGTGCCCCAAAAAATGTATACAGTGCTTGTAAAAACTATGCCACTAGACCGATTTTAATACTCTTTGCCTTATTTGATGCAAAATTGAATTCTATATCTAACTAAAACAAGTTTTTTGCTTAGTGACGAAACATTTGGTCAGCATTATGCGGAAACTTCTCGAAATGCATTTTGATCGGAATTTGAAGACACTCGTATGGCCTGCAATGATGAAATTCGTTACTAAAAACTTTAATACAGCCAGTACACATGATACGGTAAATCTCTTGTTTAATGTGAACGTGATGTGTGTATTCTCACTCCAAGGGCGATCTCTTCAAATTGCAACCTACAATGGACCAGCGCATTTATGTCTTCATGAGCAATAATGACACTAGAAGCTACAAACAAATGTGCCAGCAATTCTGAAAGGTGTTCCCTGAACGTTCGCCACTAACTAAATTAACCATGAATCGTATATTCCCCAAATTCGATTAAAAAGGAACATGCTTCAATCTGAACAAGTGAAGAAGCGTGAAAAAAGTGCTGGAAGTCAAGAAAATATTGATATGGACTCCAAGATTCCTCAAGAAAACCCCCCAAAAATATAACTTTTGAAGACAAAAATGCACTGGTCCTTCATCAATTGCATCTTTAAGAGATCCCACTTGGATTGAGAATACTCACGTTACGTTCACGGTAAACCGAAGATATACACTATCATATCTACTGCTAGTATTACATTTTTTGGTAATGGATTCAATCATTGAAGGCCTAAAGAGTGTCCTCAAATTTCGGACAAATGCATTTCGAGAAGTTTCCGCATTAAAGCTGAATAAACGTTTTGTGCCGGCCCGCGGCATGAGTCGTTTTGCGCAGTTCCGCTCCGCGTGGCGTGATTGTCACGTGATTTTACCGCAATGAGGGAAATAAGCCGGGCGGCGGGTAGAGCGCGACTGGAAGGTATAAAAGCGCGTGCCCGCTGGGCATCGGGGTTCCATAAAGACTGCTGTGCTCGTAGCCGCAATACCTAGGTGCTGTTCCTGCTGTGTTTTGCCTAAATAAACCTACGTGCTGCCCACTATCTCTTTTCAACCCCCATGAAGTGGTTCCTGGCCAACACGTGTGATTAACCGAAGGCCATGGTTATTGACCGATTGAACTAGTCGAGCAGTACCGACCTTATACTGTACCAGGTGTGGTACGAGTGTAGAGAAAAAGGACGGTAAGCATCACTAAGCAAAAACTTGTTATAGTTAAAGGCAGATTTAAATTCTGCATCAAATCAGGCCAAAAATACTACAATCGGTCCAGTGGTTTAATTTTTACAAGCATTGTACACATTTTTTGTGAGGTATCCATTTTTTGGGGGCACCGTGTGTAGAAGATTGTTTGACAGAGTTTCACGGTGAGCATTTTCATGATGCTCTTATGTTGAGTAGAAAGGAGAAATGAACGACTTCGATGGAAAACGAGGAGAAATTTGAGATTTATATACGTGTTCAAAGGAGGTTACTCTGTCAAGCGACTGAATCAACAGCCCTCTTCATAGATGTGTAGTTCCTTGTACGTACAAAAAGCTTGATATTTGATGCAACTATTATTGTAAACTATTATTGCTATTGTGATCAGTTGATCACAATAGCTTCTGTATCATTCGTTATAGAGAAGTTTTGGTACGAAGCTTTTGTAAAACCGTTGGAATCGGGAAAAAATCCGAGCATCAGAGTACCAAAGAAAATGTTTAACTTGTCCTTCTCTCACCGCCCTATTAAAAATCACGGACGTAGCGCCGGTGAAGCATGGACGATCAAGTGTGAACTCAGGGACGTATCGCCGGCGAATCATCGATGAATCAC
>VOMN01079349.1:0-43143 GCA_014899125.1 Orchestia grillus
GTGGGGCTGCAGGCAGCGGCGGTGGTGGGGTAGTTCCGAGTGAGGGGTGTCTGGGGCTGGTCTTGGCTGGACATAGAGGGGGTGTCTGGGGCTGGTCTTGGCTGGATATTGGGGCATAAGGTCGGTATCTTTACGTTCGATATCAGACGGTGGGACAAAGCACTCTCATTACGCTTGTTTGATCGCTTGAATAAAAGCAACGAACAATGTTGCATAGTGCCATCTGTACGAAAGTTATATTTCACAAAAGTTTACAGCCTGTGAAATATTTATGCTGTTTTCTTGTTAAATAGTGGGTCACACTTATCCCATGATGCATTGCCTAAAATTTATTTTAAGTATCACTAAAATTACCTCAAGAACAATACTATTAAGCAATAAAAAGAACTTGTTTCAGTCGAGAGAAAACTGTTATACAATGCTGGCTAATTGAATACAATAGAGTCAGTCTCCAGTTCTATGAGCATAGCACCAGACTACTTTTGATCTAAAAGTAAATAAAATACACGACTTTTGAATAAAACTACTACTTCCTTCAAAAATTTGTATGAATTTCATCTGGAGATTCGTCGTTTTGATTTTTCGTCCTCCATTTGGTATTCGCAGCTCATTTGATGTTTCTCGTTATAGCTGCTGAAAGGCCGCCCTATCTTGTATAGAGGAGAGAAAGTCAAGTTTTATGATCAGCTGTGACGATGACTAAATGTTGAACTCATTCATGGCCCGTAAGCCAAAGTAAGGAACTCAATTTGTCCAAAGTGAACGTATAACCTTTCCATTCCATCATCATTTGCTCCCTTGGTCTTGAGAACCGCAGCATTGACTGTCCCTGAGCTGCCTTACTCATAGCAACAGACGTTTTGCGTCGTCATGTTCTTTTTCGTGTTCGAAATGCCCGAACTTCTGGGACGTGGACCCACTCTGTGTTTCAAAAATGAGCATTGTCTTTGTGCTTCAAGAACATAAATTCCCTGGAGGGTATTTGGACTCGTAACAGCGAATTGCATTGGCTTGGCTTATCTCACCGTTTTAGATTCCGAGTTTGGAAAAAACAATATCTATGATCAATTTAGAGCACTAATCAGCTGCAACCGTGAATTTATATTAGAAATAAATATTGCATTTTCTGAAACCTTCTACTGAGCCCCCAAGCAAGTTAGACTTGAAATGGTGAGCGAGTGAAAAACAGAATACCTGGATAACCCACCGTCCTTCAATGATAACCCGGCATTGCAGACTTAACTTGTTTTGTGGGAAACAGAAATCATCATGACGAGATACAGATTATTCATGCTGAAGTATTTAACATTGATGTTGCTGTGTAAGTTATTTTTCTTCGATCAAATAGCTATAACACCTAAGTGAATAAAACATGTGTCTTTTGAAGCTATCTGACTTTCCTCTAAGTTTATTGAAGTTTTCAAACATCACTGAATAACATCAGTAGTGGCTCAATTATTAAATGGACATTTCTTAGCTCGTAGCATAAAGCATCAATAATCTCAAAATTTGTTGATTTAACAGCCTTGCATCGCTAGAACTCTCACTGTGAACCGTCAAGGTGGAGTGTCCACAGAGCTTTGACAGACGATTTAAGGGATTTCCGACCTACGTTAACAGATTAATGGAGTAGTGTAACTATGTGTCAAGAAAGATTACACCATCAGCATTCGGGCTCCGCTGAACTGGATCTCAAGAGCTAGTACTGGCCCTTTAAATCACTGATACACTTGAGTAGACCAAGCTTCTGTCAGACGCGCCACCTTTCGTGGAGACTGAGCCTGTTAAACTTTGAGGATTTTTCTAGTCATCGGAAGCACGGAATATTGGCACCCAATAAACCTTCGCAATACAGTGGCTTTGCAATATTGTCAAAACTTAATTACATTGGTTATAAGAAACACTAGAAATGCCCTGAAACGCTGACCTTTTTGAGCATTGAACTTATTAAAATCTGATGAACACAGGCTGTCTTGAAATCTGGGCACATGAAACATAGGAAACACACCGTTAAAAATACCAAATTTATGAAATGCTTTATCGTACATAGGAATGGCGACTTTTTTTTAATACCACAGGGTTCTCGCAGCCTGCTAACCTCCGAGAAGGATGTTGGAGTCAGTCATAAAATTGCACGACTTCATGAGGTTAGGCTCACTCAATTTCGGTTAAATGTGCCCCCAAATTTCCCAACCCAGGAGCCGGGATCATACGTTGGCCTCCCAGTAACTCCCCGATGACGTGGTTACAAAGACTGGTATGTTTCAATTGTAAGCATTTGTGGTGCGTACAAACTTTTCACGTGTTTTAAAAATACCATTAGTTGCTGTCTAACACCACATGATAATTTTCAAAGCAGATTTTTTGTCCTTAGCTCGTATTGGTTAGCCAGTTTTAAGGGGATAAGACATCCTTCAACATTTTAGTTCGTATTTTATTAGTGACCATTATGCCTAACAAAATACAGGGGGTTACGGAAAATGGGTGCAAAATTGTGCACCTACCAGAAAGTGGCATACAAAACTTTTTGCCTGTGTGAAACTTTGCGGAAAAAATTCGGTTTTAAGATATTAGCTGTTTAGTGTTTGAAAGGAGGAAATTTGAAAACAACATTGCCGACCAATAATTTATTTATACATTGGCTTTACAGAAATTATTCAAAGTTTCCNGAAATGCCAGGCCTTTTCCACAATATCCGGCAGTCCTTAATTCGAAGATATTTCAAGTGCATCGATGTGGGTGGGTGGTGGAAACTTTTAACAATATCTGTGAAGTAAATGCACAAATAATTACTTGCGGGAAATTTCGTTCTTAAATTTCCTCCCTTTAAACATTAAACAGCTAAAGTCTGAAAAATAAATTTCTTTTTCTCAAAGTTCCATACAGCGAAAGTTTTCTGCAACCGATTTCTGGTAGGTGTGAAATTTTGTACCTCATTTTCCTTAACACCCCGAATATGCTCGAAAATTAATATCATTCGAAAAATGTGTCTCTTACTGCAAGTGAGTGTTACAAATTCAAATCTGTATTTAAAACCAATCACAAATTGGCTGCAACGCCGCTGCACTGATAATAACACCCGAGTTCCAGCATCATGCAGTGGCTGTGACATCTTTCAAGTGCAATGTGATAATTAGTTCATCAGCTGGTTAACACCCATAGTTACGAGACAAGTCGAGTTCCGTCGCTTCTCATCTTTGATTACTAAAACAACAATACTAAGCAGTGTAAAAATGTGCGGCAATTTCTAAAAAAGTATAAATTACTCACTGGAATTTGATGTATTTATGGTAAATGAAAATTTTTAACAATTTGTTGACTGCTGTTTTCTCATTCGCTGATGCGCAGTAAAGCTCGAATTCACGATGGTGCCACCGAAGCGCATTCATTGTACATTAAAAAAATTGCTGAATGTACTCGAAACACTCTTCGGTGATTCTCATAAACAAAGAGGATGTTTAAAAAGTGCAATATACGATGCATGATTGTTTGCAGTGTCTAGTAATTACAAATTATGTTTCTAAAACCGAAGATTTTCTCCTTTAGAACGCTAATCATTGTGGCAGTCATCAGTGACTCGGCGCTGCTGGCCGTAGCGGCCGATCTGTATCGCACTCACGGCAAAGTTGCCTCTCGTTGCACCACTCCTGCATTTGTCACTGCCTCATAATCACAGATCGGCCTCTTCCTGTTCATGTTCATTAATCAAGATTATTCGCGAGACTGATTGCCTGACTCTTGGCATTGATCGCGACTGTCTCTTGCGAGTCCGACGACTGCTATGCGGTGTGTATGCGGCGCATCTCGGCACACGCTTCATCTCGGCGCGCGCTTCATCTTGGCACGCGCTTCATCTCGGCACGCGCTTCATTTCGGCACGCGCTTCAAAACTACTCCTGCAATTAACTGCATGGCGACTGCGCGCGGGTCATCTGCCTGCTCGACTCTAAAGTAGCCTGACTGCTACACAATTTGTTCTGTCATACAGGTACGTCTTGGTGACGTGAAACTTCACTACATACGGCGTATATTTGTATCTTAAAGTCACACTATGAGAAACTTATTCTCTGAGTTATGCGAATGTGTAAAAATATCTGCCGATTCTATTTACCTGTATAGAGCGTAATACCACCGTGTGTGGGTAGACAGGAATGATAAATTTTAGTTATTGTGCTGGTATGTTGAGAGCAATTCTTATTTTTGATCAGGATTAAAGTATTGTTACGGGAAGAAAGTCTTTTAGATAGATATTTTTGTCTCGAAGTGCAGTATTAATACTTTCGATTGGTCTGCGCTCGTTGGTCACAGCTCTGCGAGAAAGCTCTGTTTAATAAGAGAGGCGTGGTCGAGGTAGCCATTAAACGTACACTTGCGATCCCTGTTAGATTAGAGCTTATCAAAGTACACAGAGCGCAGGGCGCATAATTACACACGCTGTACTGTACATGAATGAGACATGAGTTTGCATGAGGGAAAAATGTCTTTGAATTTAATATCTGTAACTTTTAGGTTTTTCTTTCAGAGCATGAAGTCGAGGGAACTTGTTTCAGAACGTAGGAATGGCAGAGTAATTCTAATTAAAGGGATCCCTTTATCGAGGTTAGCTATTGTACCTGTTACATAGGTACGCCTCTTTATCGTGTACATATATCTCTCTACTTCAGTATAACGTCTACATAGGTCAACTCAGATATGTAGTTCCTCTACGTTATCAGGGCGCAATATCCCGCGTCTAAAGCTTTTTGCCACCTATTTTTCTCTGAACTTCAATTCAATTTGAAAGACCTACACATGAATTAAGCAAGAACCTACCTAATACTGCACCGTAAATTTCGCATGTTTAATAGAAATTCCACCACAATTTTTTGCGCGTTGTAGCCCTTCAAAAAACAGTGGCCGCTCTTTATCATCATGCATCTGGACGTTCAATGCAAACGTCTAGCAAGAAGTGATGGTATATCAAAGGTAACATGCTGTCACTCAGAAGTGAGTATTCGTTACTCTAAGGGCATTCATTTACATCAATAAATTTACTTAAAATATCCAATGAATAATTAGATGAAGTACGTTTAGACGAATCGTGAACAGACGGGATTGAATTTCCTCACCGACCTGAAGTTCATTTTTTATTCAAAAGAGAGACCTGTCTTATCTTATTCAAATCCTGTTACGGTTTTATCAAGAATCCCATCATAATTAGATACAATTTGACCTCACTGTGCTCTAGCTCATATCTACCTCTATTTTACATCTCATTCATGATTCATTACGGTATACCTCGCTATCGTACTCAGCATCGACCGGGTTGGATGCATGAAGAGCGATTCTTCGACTTGAATTCTACGGAAGTTGAAGAAATGTCTTATTGGTTAATGAACGCTAATTTGGCTCACGATGAGCGAACTCTTCATGCCAATTTTGGAGACGTACGATGGAGGCACTGTGTAAATTCGGCCTCAATTATCCACTGTAAATCTCCAGTCGGTCAGAGGACTGAAGATAAGTCAACGTAATTTTCTCAAAGATTTTTTCCTTTTATTTGAGCGCACTCGGAACTTCATTAAATATTCATTACGCACCTGACTGATGTGTCAAGAAATGACGGCCGCGCTGCAACTTCAGATCTATTACTGCTTTTTTATATGCCATCATGCAAATATGGCCTCACGCTCGCCTAGTGCTCCTGTGCAATTATTGGCCCGGGCGACCCCTGGGTGTTTACATTACCTTAATAAATATTGCACTTTATCGCCGTGCCATGACCAGCCACTTCAATAATGCTCATTTTCGGCAAGGTCTAAATCTCTGGGCAGTATTGTACGACTTTATCCTTGGAATCATGATCCGATCAAGTATTTTTTTTGAGTCAAAGTGAACAACTGTGACAAAATGACCTGCATTCAACTTTTATTCCTTCCGTCTCATCGTGTTGCTTTGTTTTTCATGATTGTCCGGGGGCTTTATGCATCATTGTCGTATAGCACGCGCTCGAATAGTCTATTGTTTCCGCATTCGTGGCACTGTGCATGCTGCTGATATTTATTCATAAGTTGGGCGGGTGATTTAGAACATATCGTTGCTTAGATATCATGCGTTATAAGCTACTTCTAACGATGATGTGAAGTTCTGTAATTTCACGTGACCACGAGATTCTGTGAAAATTGAATTTTTAGGAATACGGAAAGTTGAATGTATCGATTCTTTCAGGTGGGCAAATAGGCTTGTCATTATTTACGATTCAACNAATAGGCCTGTCATTATTTACGATTCAACCATTCGATTGGGAATTCAAACTCACTATACATGACTTCGTAGGTATGCCTTCATCTCGATTGTTTTCTTGTGTATCAAAATCTAGGCAGACAATCGATCCATTCCATGCACCTCACACACGTGTATAAATATCTCCCCAAGCAGTATGTGAGGTACTTTTGTTTCACGGTTTTGTCGCATACTGAACTGGCGGCCCAGACTTTGGACTGGGTGGCGCTTGCTCTTGTTGACCGCCTGAACGTGGTCTTCGAAGTTGGGCAGAAAAGGCCCTAGAGAAGAGTTAACAAGCCCCCAACAGAGTACAATCAAACTGGAGTTATCATTTAAAACCTCCTCCTCCTCCTCCTCTTGTTCCATCTCCTCTCATCTCCTCCTCTTCCTACTCCTACTCTTCTTTCTCCTCCTCCTCCTCCTTCTTTTCCTACACCTACTCCTCCTCTCCCATACACTGTACGGCAATGAGTTCTTTTTACCACATTAAAATTCCTTTTAACACTGTATACGAATGAGTTATTTATACTACTCACGTATGCTTTTATTTCTCGTATTAACCAAGAGGAATCCATTCATTTCGGGTGCAATAATTTTTATTCGTATAATTAGAGCGTTTGTTAAATATGGTACTATCGTCTTGCCGTAAATTTTGATTGCAGTGTGTGTGATGTGCCGACGATTTTCCGAGCGTTTGCCAACCGTCATTATGTAATCACCAAGAATCAACAACGTGAACGTACTGCCTAAGCAATATAAAGAGAATCATTATTTATGAATGAGACCGGGATCAACTAAATTTACTCCTACCATCTTGGAAGGCATCTTGCTAAAACACGCTAAGCGAATCCCGATCACTAATCGCTTATTATTGTTACTGAAGTTGAGAAAAGCTTTCATTGCATTTGACATCCATTGAAAATTTCTCTGTCCATGAGAATAGAGATCTGCCAGCACCTTTGACGATTTTACAGTAATTCTCCCCTTCTCTCGTATGTCTTTTTCCGTATATATTTCAGAACTTTTATCCAATTTGTGCTATAAATAAGCCAGCATTGTACCGCAGTGAATCGTTCATGAATAATCTGGATAATATGTATCATCTATTATACCTTTTTGCCTTGAAGAGCAGACTCGTACATTCATACTCTTACATTTCAAGCTTAGAAATTAACCTTGACACTCGAAACAAGGATTACGCCGTGGAAAATATTTTCGGATCTATCGCTCTAAATCTTTTATCTATTATAATTTTGTTATTCAAAGTACAAATTCCTGTTCAACTGTTGTTAGTACGATGCAATTTTATCATTGGCATGAGGAAGTGAGTCTGAAACGTTTTAGAAGAATAGATGACGCTGACAAACAACTTTCATTAACTTCACACAGTAATGGAGATATAAGAATGCATCTCATTGTAATCGACCGAATATATTAATTAGTCTTTTGTTCATTTCTCGCTATGAAATTTTACACGAAAGCCCGGATGAGAATCATTGCGCGTTCTTCAGTTCTAGTTTTTCATAGAACAAAAATTTAAACTCTGAACTTGACTGTTGTGAGTTGTTTTGTGTGGATAATACTAGTATTTCCATTTCTTCATTAACGTCGTTGTTATAACCTTCATATGCGTTACCATGTACATAGTTTATTTTCATTTTTATCGTTTTTATCGAGATAGGATTGCACTGCAGTTGCAATCATCCTGTAAATCAGAACCTAAAGCGACTAAAACGAACCTGAAAAAGCACACAGCAACAAAAGTGGTTTATCCTCACTCGTGTTCCTTGATATGCAGGGGGAGGAAGCGAGGTGTAGGCACGTTTGTAATGTCATAAAATACTTATTTTGATCGAGTTTTTCTGAGGACTATTGACTGAATTTTACCTTAGTTTTATCTTTTTCTAAATGTAATTTTTTCTATGTGTAGTAATTATGAGCAAAATTAGCGAAGCTGGTAGTGAATTGTATATGACTGGAAAGAGCAGATTAACTGATTAAAAACACTTTGGAAAGAAACCAGGGCAAATTTTAAAACTTAGACTCCTAAAGCCTCGTATGAGCAGGTGAGGCGCTAATACGGTCTTGGAACGCCTCAACACCTTGACTGCGACGTGCGCCATATATGGTACACGCGATCATCTANTTCCTGAGTGGAGAATCGCAGTCAAACTGTTAAAGAGACAGAATCGCACCTGCTAAGAACAAGGAGTTCAAATCGGTCAGTTGAAACATCCCAACTGATTAAAAACAAGAGATATAATTCGGAAGGACTCAAAAAGAAGCCTTAGGAAATTCGCTTCAGCAGGCTGTCAGCTACGGTACCTTGCGAAATGTACTGAATAAGAATTTAAAGCTATCGCTCTTTTAAAAGAGTCAAGCTCAACCACTGTCTGAACACACAGATACAAAAAGGTTGAGTCAAACAAAGCTTCATCTCGAAAAAACGAGCGATGGAACTCAGCCCCAAGCGTTATGGGCTGACGAAAATTTATTCACTATACATGCAATCTACAACCACCAAAATGACCGTATATACGCAAAAAAAGAAGCAAGGCTTCAAAGTGTAAATGCGTCTGTCTTTCAAGGCCCCAAAAGTGACCTTTGAAATGGCTTGGGTTGGTAAGACCTGGACATGGCCCAAAACTTCGCTCGTTTTCATCGAAGAATTGTTAAAGATAAACCAGCTCACATATCTGAGCTTCTTGAAGGACAATTTAGTTCCTTGAATCCCTACGACGCTTGGTGAATCGGGAATTACTCTTAAATAGGATGACCATCTCCTAGAGTAGGGACCCTATGGTTGGTTTCTGATCCAAGAAGTTGTGGCCTCCATCTTCACCCCTGATTTAAACCTCATGGACTGCAGAGTGTGTGGAGCATTCTTGAGAGTAAAACCTGTTCATTTAGTCATTAAAATGGTGATACATTTAAGGCTAAATTTATTCAATGTTGAAAAGACATCTCACCAGAAGCCACCCGTGCAACAGGTAGTCACGCTACCGATAGGTCGAAACATGTAGTGAAGGGTATAGGTAGATATATTGAACATTGGGAGGAAAATGTTAACTGCATTGCATTGTTATTATTTTGAGTAGGAAAGTTATTAACTTTGAGGAGTTATACTGAAGAGTTCTTCTAATAAATTTAGCTCACACGTAGTTTGATCAACAGGCCTGTCCATGAAACGAAACCTAACTGTTCTAAAAAGTTTAGTTTTGCATGCTCATCTTTCAATTAGATATAATCCTGCTCTTTAAATGTTCCATTGCTTATTGAAATGCTAAAAAATGAGGCATTTAGCACCGAACATCGACAGGAGCCTCCGAGCTAGAGACCTCCTCCTGTGGAACTATAACATACGGAAACATCACTGGGGCTGTATATATGCACGTAAATTGTGCCCATATGTGATGTCCACGTAGATAGTGCCTTTATGTGATGTCCCCGTAGATAGTGCCTTTATGTGATATACACGTAGATAGTGGTCTTATGCGATGTAAACCACGTGCTGAGATACCTACAGACTAGATAAAAACCATAAATGCACCGCAATGCTTCCGGTTACATGGAAAATTCGTAGCAATTTTCCATCTTGTATAGTTACACTACATTAACGGCCGTCAAAAATTTACAAATACGTAAGAGATTTACGAAAACGCTTACTGGCCAACGATGGTCTATGTGTAGAACACTGGAGGCTAATTTCCTGCACTGCGCAGTGATACTGTGACACACTGTAGGAGATGAGTACTGGAGGCTAAAGAAAATACTGGAGGCTAATTAGAAAACTGGAGGCGACTAATACTGGAGGCTAATTAGAATACTGGAGGCTAATTTCCTACAATGTACAATGACATATTGTGTTTAAAATTGCAGTACCTGATTTTCTATGCACTACAGTCAGCAGTGCGGTACGTCTCGTGGACCTGTTACATTAGCCTTGCAGGGCTGGGTGTGTCTTCTGTAGCTTGATGGAACAGCGGCGGAGCTGAATCCCCATTTATTTTCTTCAGAGTTCTAAAAGTATTATTTCATCCAGTTACATATCCCATCGTCATCTTCTGCAACCGCTCAGCCAAGGAACATCAAAAAATTAATAAATCTGGACGAGTCTACATACGCTGACCAGACCAAAGCCCGTGTATAAGGGGAACTTGATCTTAAGCAAGTTAACGATCTTATCAAACTCTTGGAATTTTTGTACTGAGTGCCCATTAAAGATTCATCCACCAAATTATGAGTTCATAAAAAACTATGAAAGGTACAAAATCAAAACGTCGTAAGAAAATTTGTTATTAACACCCAAATTTAACGATAAGACTTCAAAGTGAATTCCTTTATATAGTGTTCACTATCGCCTTTAAATGATAGACAACTGAGTTACCGTGGACACTAAACATTACACTAAAGCAGTGTAACGACCTAGGCTATTTACCTTATCCAGAAAAGAGTTGGTAACTCTCTGTCTGTAACCGTGTGTAGTAAGACAATAAAGTAAAATGATTATCTTCATATACGTTCAAGATGACTGAACACACCATACTTTTCAATGTAGTTTTATTCTATTGGCGATGTAATTTTTCAGGGTCAGAATGTTTAAATCCATAGCTCTCATATCGATCGGAAGTTGTTCATTGAACAACAGATAACATTTTATCATGTGGAATGGCCCCAACAATCTTCGGATTTGTATAATAGAAAAGCTTATGAGACGAGCTTGAATGAAGACCGCTCATTTCTACTTTTATTGCAGTTATACATTGAAAATTTTGAGAAGACGATTGCTGCAATTTTACATGAAATTAAAACCCATTACAAGCCCTTGTCTCGTTAATGCCAAATAGCATGACAAGTGTAAATCGTTTGAATGGGGATAGTAAACGTTATCGAAATTTGCAATATGCTTCATCTGTGCGTTTCTGTTGAAACGCTTGTTTGCTAATTTTTGAAAACGCAGTGCATAACTGCGGCTGTTACTCACCCACAAGGCATGCATTCCGCTCATGGCGATCATCTACTCCGCTCATGGCCTGCAGCTACTGTACCTCTAATGGCAAGTCGTCAGCCTTGAGAAGCAGGGCTGTAATTGTCAGCCCCCGGAAAAGAGGGCTTGAAATTCTCAGCCAGGGAAAGCAGGGTTGAAATGGTCTGGAAATTGTCAGCTAGTAGAAGCATGACTGAAAATTGTCAGCCATGGGAAGCAGGCTGGAAATTGTCGGGGAATTGTCAGGGAAAACGATTTACACGGTGGACACAATTCTCATCTTCACTATCATTAAACCATATTCAAACTTATTAGCGTAGTGACAAAGAGTTTCAATTAGTTAGCAACGCGTATGCAAGCGTTGGAAATATAAGGAAATTGGACAGGAACTCTTGAGTTTCTAGCCGTCACTGGAGAGTAAACTTACCCGCGAAGTTCTTCTAAAACTTATAAGCAAGGAAATGGAGCTGTTGGACAACAATGCATGGACTATACAAGATTTCTAAATTACGTACGGATTTGTTACTTGCCGAAGGTTCAGTTTGGCACCAAATGGTTTAACCTTTTTAATTTGTCTTTAGTGTTCGTAAGAACTTCGTTTAGTTACCATTCGCTAAAATCTGACAAAGAAATTAATCGATTTACCCACGCACAGATGTCTCCGATATTGATTTCAAGGGGCTTACAAATGCGTCGGAGTTTTCCGTTTCTATCGTATTAAAGATTATTATTTTTCTGTTTTTTTTTTTAATCAACATAAGTGTAATGTAAATGGTAATTTGATACTCCTAACCCATCAATTAATTTTTCTGACATTATTCACTGATTATTTCTATGATTTCTACGCGAGAGGAATCTCGGATTTTGTATAAATAATCTTTCACATGATTTTTATGCGATTCAAAGAAAGTTACACCACAATGCTGGCAATGTCCGACGAATATTGAAGGATCTCAGCCCATGACGTTTTTGCTCTGTGCACATGGCAGACCTCTTCTTAGAGCTTACGTATAATTTAGTCCAAGATTATTAATCGTGCAGGCATGGTGCAGACTACATCGATCGAAAGATACGCTGGTAAATTGTTAAGCATTGGTCGCCTTCTGGAACACTTACAGTCACCCAAGAGTATTCGATATTGTGGCAGCTTTTTTACGCGAAAGGTACCATTATAAGTATTATACAACATGTATGCCAATTTTGCCCAATCTCTGATGTGTGTCAGCGCATGGAAATCTGTCTTTCACTGAGCTGAATTCTCATCACTCTGAAGCGACTCTGCGGAAAATCGCAGTGTGCGTATCTACAGGGACGCGATACAAGCGATACAAGCCAGAGATTCGATGGTGCTATATCAAGCTCTGTTTTCTAAGGTAGATCTACTGTGTAATTATCAAGTCCCAATGTATCCCGAAGCTTGAGAGTGGATTTTGGCATCTTGGCTGTTGTGAGACATCTTTTCCAGCTATTGCCCGCGGCGTTACTCCCAGGGACTAGATAGAAACATAAATTACTCCCTATATAGTAGTTAGGCATGGAAGATTTTTCCAACCGTCCCATAATTATCATTAAATATTATTCACCGAATCTGAACAACCATTTTTGAATTCTCAGTCAGTTTTGGCAGGATGGTGAGAGTGAGCACGGCTAATTTGAGCAGGAAAGCGAGAAACGACAAAATATTTTAGGAACTGAGGTGTGACTTGGGCACAAGGTCGCTGTAATGGGCAATACGTCCGAATCAAATTGAACGTTGACCGAAGTGACGGTAGAGGTGATCGGGAGAGAGGGTTGGGGGCTAATTAAATTGGAACGAGCGTTACAACTGATTCAGTTCAATCGTGTTCACTAAATTATGCACAGCCTTAACAAAATTCTTGCTTGAATTTATGCTTCAATATGGAACTTGAGGACTCGAAATATTTTTCGATGGAATCACTGTCATTTTATTGGGTTATCCAACAAATATTTTGACACCCTAATTTATTGCTGAATTTATTTATTGCTGAGTCTAATTTATTGCTGAATTTATTTCTTGCTTTCTAATGCATTAACCTCCAATTTAGAATCCCTCTCATGGCACGCGTGGAAAAAAGTAGCCAAAAACACGCGAAGACGTGCGATAAAATGCTCTAAAATCTAAATTACTACACCACTCATGCACTAGCTCATTCTCTCAAACTATTTCGGCAACGTTGCGTTGTTGAAAACGTCACAAATTTCGGCAGCGTCACCCTATTTCGACATCCTATTTCGACGTCCCCCATTTAAGCACCCTATTTTGACGTCACTATATTTCGGCAGCATTGCTGTGTTGAGAACGCCACCAATTTCCGCGCTATACAATTCCAAAGCCACAGTTCATCTTGATCTCAAATCAGTTCTAAAGTGGGAGTCGTGATCCAGGTTGGTGGGTGTGGCGGCCAAAGTTGGGTGCGCGAGGCTGGCAGGAAAGATGAGCGGCTCTGGAGGTGGAGCAGGAGAAGCGTCGGGGCCTTCCATTGATGCGTCGTGTGAAGCGACGCCGCCGCGCTCCTGCCATTGGAGTATTGATTTGTGGCGGCTGTGTGGCGGGCTGTGTTGTGTTGTGCACGCTGCTTGTGTTGTGTTGTGCACGCTGCTTGTGTTGTGTTGTGTTGTGAGCGCTGCTTGTGTTGTGAGCGCTGCTTATATAGTACAGGATGCATAACACATCCGTGGTACAAGCCGTTTTTTCAGCCTTTATGGCTCATTGAGCTCATATGCAGCAGCGTGCATCTCACGCAGTTTTCACGAGAAAACAATTCTGCTAAGTCCAAAATAATGGACCACCGATTTGTAGCCCAGTCTGATGAATTCAGGTTTAATTTGAAATCCGAAAACTGTATTATAAATGTGGTTGATATTTCCAACAATCTGCTTCACGTAGACGAAAAAACACGATGAGAGGGCAGTGTTGGCACTGTCGTTAGGGAGTTGCCTTCGGGAAGCGTGCTGTGTTTCATCTTTCAAGTAAATGGAAGAGTACAATTGGTTTCATTGAATTCCTTGAACCATACATTGGAATTTCATAGCGCGCCTGCAAGCCAATTGTTATGTTGATGCTCTGTTATAACTCAGTATAATGCATGAAGTTTTGGCCTTACACGAAAACTATGGAGAAACTATGTAGAAAACGCTGTAGAAACTATGTAGAAAACCCTGTATAAACTATGTAGCAAACTCTTCAGAAGCCATGTAGAAAGTAGGAAGTCTCGCAAGTTCCGTAGCCAGTACATATTTATGAACAGCAAAATTTGTTGTGAGAATCTGTTGAGTTTAATTAATTGCTTCGAATATTTGCATGCCCTATACTTCCGTTTCATCTTTCCAATTCGCTGCGGTGTGGGTGGACTGAGCGCTGTGCAGGATGTTACAATTGTATACACGAGTAGTGAAGCTACAAGAGCATCATACATCGCACGACATATTTTGTATCACGAAACGTATTACATATTACATGACAAATTACGTATTACCAGACATATTACACGTTACAGGACATATATACAACAGGACATGTTATTTATTAATTGACATATTGCACATTGCAACAAACATTACATATTGCAAGACATATTAAATATTACAGGATGTATTGCAGGGTACAAAACATATTGTGTACTACAAAACATATTACACGACATACTACATTCTACAGAACATATTACGAGACATATTGCACTTTGCAACACATATTATACGCCACAAGACATATAACACGATACACGACGTATGTATTTCATAATGCAAGTCATATTACAAATTGCAAGATGTATTACACGTTACAAAACATATTACACAGTGCAACACATATTACATATTACAACACATATGCCGTATCATTAAGATATCACATGCTACAACCCATATCACGCATTACAACACATATTATATACCATAGAATATATTATATAATACAAGACATAGTCCATATTACAAGGCAATATATTACGATGGTGACCATGCTCGTTCAGCTTACATACTTTGATAACTTCGTATTATTTTCGAGGCTCACTTTAGCAATCATCGATTCTAGTCCAACTGTCTTGTCGTCTCGTTTTCGTTCTCTGGGGAAACTGATGCAATTTAAGAAAAGTTTTGATTGATTTCATGAATTCCACAAACGTTGCTAAGCTTGCTGTAGGCCAAATAGGGCACTCAACTTTTATATGAGAAATTTTCCAATTCAGGATTAACTTCACTTTTGAAATAGGAGATGATTCACCTACACAAACAAGCAAACTTGTGCAAGCATTATTACGGTACGAAATAAGTGAGCGGAAAAAAGATATTACGTCTAAAATTATTGCAATGTTAAATCTATTTCGCACGAGAAGTATTTCGATTCAGTTGCGGTTGTGCAGGACATTGGCCAATTAGAGATAAAATTCGCATAATTTTATGTAACCGTTAGTTACACGTTATTTTAGATTATAAAGATTCCTTCACTAGAATAGGGTTCTAGTTTTCACGCTTTATATTTTGAATCGTTGTGTAAATATTGTGTAAATTTATGCATCAGAGAACTCACAAAATTCATTTGAGACATGCTACGCTTTATAACAAGCTCCCCGGGCAAAAAGCGTCAGGCTATAAGTGTCAGTAATTGGCATGACAGTCATTCAGAATCTGTCAGGCTTTCAGATTTGCCAGCTAAATCCTCAGACATAGACCCAGAATAAATTTGTGGAGCCATTTAGATCGACAACTTAGACGTCGTCCAAGTATTGTGGCCGTACGACAAAATCATTTGATGAAAGATTGGTATGAAATCAACTAGGTGTACAGTAGGACACTTGTAGACTCAGTGCAGCGCAGAATAGCCGCCATTATCCTTGTTGGTGGAGGTCGTCCACCATATTATTTGTAGCTTCCTAAGTATTGTCCTGGGAGCTTATATTTTCGATCTCATTGCAAGCGCTAAGCAGAGTCTCATCTCAGTCCTGTGGATGTAATTACAAACTGCTAGCCCGTATGAATAGAAGTTTTCATTTGCATGTATGACCTTCGACGGTCGTGTGAGTATAAAATATTTTTAATAATATATGTACTAATCATATAGATTCTTTATGCTGTTTTTCGGTACCGTCGAAAAGTTATTCAATAAACTATTTACACTATATTTACATTGAGTTTTGGGGGATTTTTTTCCGTTAACTGTTAAAAAGTTCTCTTAATCCCAAATTCATTGCGCACTTTCCCGGCCTCGCCTTGTCAAGACATTTTGCTCGAATCAAGACATTTAGCTTCGAGCTCCTAATATATTCAATTACAGGCTACTCGTAGTAATGATTTGTTCTTTTCCGTGTTTTGTGGCGTTTCCAATCTTCTTTTAGTTCAAGAATTTCATATATCTTCGATTGGCGCGTTCCATATCCTCGTTATCTTCAATGCAGGGCCCACGCCTCAGGGCCGGCAGGACCGACTTGCGTGTGGATGACAAGTTCAATTTAATAAATCTCGACAGGAGCCAAAAAAGCAAACACTGACCGCCGCTCAAAAGTAATCCTGTTACAAAAAGTGCTGGTGACGTAAGCTCTCCAAAGCCCACTAAAGTCTGTACGACAATCCTCCTAAAGTGTTTACTTTTAATGCTTTTGTAAACACTGTGCACTTTGCCGCGCTGTCTAAAAATAATCCCCCAAAAAGGTTGAAGGCATTTAATGCGTAGAGGTCTCGGGAGTGATTAAAATTAATGTTTTTGCTTGGAATGTTCATTTACCTACATCCCATTTTATTTATGTATACCCATATATCTAAAAATTTAAAACGTAATAATGCAGTAGCAAATTCTAAAGACATCCGTTGGGTCGTTTTGTTGATAATCCAGTGACATACAGTGGAGGGTATTGTGTGATTTTATGTTTATTTGTATCTTTTGCAACAGAGATATAATTTGGAATCTCTTCAATTCTATCAAAATAAAAACATTGCATTAGGTAATTTTCTCAGTGAAGTTGTCGGCAGTTTTTTCTCGCTATTATTGTTTGTGTTGTATTCACGCATCGTCTGTGTATGTTGCCTATGATTGGGAGATTTTCGTAAAACTTCTTCTCGTATATTCTATTGCTCAAGTTGATAAAAATGCATTGCATTTGCAAAAAAACGAACCAATGATAGAAAAAAAGACTGCGATTAGCCCGGGAACGAATGCTAAAGCGAAGGCAGACTTCAACGCAAGAGGAGATTCAAGTCAGATGGAAACAGCAAGGCAGCGACACCCCACAGCGTCACAGGACCGTTTGGTTATTCGCTTGGTCGGTCTCTCCGTCTCCCATGTCAGTACTTTATTGAACAACTAGTCAACGCGCCCTGCCCAAAATGGCCGGACAAATGATGTTCAATTCTTAAGATGCCCTCTTATTTACGGTAATTCTGGCATGAAACTACGACATTTTCAGTATCACTGATACGGACTGAGCAGTCAGTCTCGCCATTAGTTTAGGAATACGGACCCGGGAATTTTCTCCCATCTAAATCCTTAAGAACGTGGCAGAGAGACGGAACAACCAACCAAGCAAGCAAGTAAAAATTGTGTATAAGTATATAGCGGGTGATACTATAGGCCGCACTGACATGCAACAGTGTTGTAGAAAGGATACTGAATATAGTATAGTAATAAATGAATGTAGTCTAAGGAGATAAATGTTTTATTTGATAAAATATGTACGCTATGACAGTTCGTTGGCTAACATGTTTTTTTTTTGAAGATTTGATTTCAAAGGAAATGGCGAGGGTATTTGTAACCCATCACATGCTTTCCTGAGAAAATATAATTTGATTAAAAAATAAATAGAATAAGTCCCGTCATTTTTGACGGAGCGCGTGTACTATTATAAGAAGTCTATGGTGTTTGTTCATCTTTTTCATTTTTCTGGAGTTAATCTTCAAATTTTCAGATCAGAATTGCATGAGTACTATCAAACATATGAGACTCACAAAACTGAAGATTTATTCATTCCACTGTACTGTTGACCCAAAGCGGTTAATATTGAATAAAGAAAATCAAAAATCATCTCCGAAATTACTAAAGATATTCAATCAAGAAAATGAAATCCAGGAGACGAATTGATGCCTATGAGGCACTGTCCTCTCTCTCTCTCTCATTTATGAGGGTAGATCCTACCTCTATTATCCTTATATAGTTACATGACGTGTGCCCGGTTACAAGTAGTCACCCAGCGTGATCAGAGTTTTAGCAGTCTGGTAGACCCTTCCGTAACTCGTTGGATCTTTATTTTAAAGTCCCGTTTGAGGCTCGAATGATTCTTTTTTATTACCTAACAAATATCCAAGTACAAAGAAAATAATTAAGTCACTGTAGCCCCAAGGAGCCACAATCATGATACAATGGAAAAGGCCTTATTTAATTCCTGAGAGATAATTTTTGAATTTCTTGCACTGCACTGCACTACATTGCACTGCACCGCACTGCACTGAACTGCAATGCCCTGCACCGCACTACACTGGACTCCACTGCACCGCACTGCACTGAACTGCACTGCCCTGCACCGCACTACACTGAACTGCACTGCCCTGCACCGCACTACACTGCACCGCACTGCACTGAACTGCACTGAACTGCACTGCACTGCACCGCAATACACTGCACTGCACTGCTTTGAACTGCACTGCACTGTACTATATTGCACTGCACCGCACTGTACTACACTGCACTGCAATACACTGCACTGCACTACATTGCACTACTCTGCAATGCACTACACTGCACTGCACTGTACCTCACTACACTGCACTGCAATACACTGCACTGCTTTGAACTGCACTACACTACATTGCACTACTCTGCACTGCACTACACTGCACTGCACTGTACCACACTACACTGCACTACACAGCACTGCACTGCACCGGACTGCACTGCACTGCACTGCGATGAACTGCACTGCAGTGAGGGTTTACGCTGCACAAGATGCCACAGTGAGGCCACCGAAGAAATGACCTCATTAACAAGGGCAGTGAAGTGTGCTGAGTATTTTTAAACGAGTTCTAGTTAAAAAATATTTGATATAACTACTCATTCGTCGCCTAAGTAACTTTGTTTCAGTCCGTAAGTCAGACCATCTGGTAAATTACTGAGACATTCTGAAGGACTCAGTTTGTGTTCCTTATCATGATTTTCCACCTTAATAAGAGTAATGTCAGAATTAGAACAATACTATACAGAAGGATACAGTTCTGAAAGCCCGTCACCTCAATCGAGTTATTACGTCATATGGTCACTTGACCCACCAATAATCGTGGGACTTACGTATTTAATTTCAATTTGAATGGTATTTTCCCAGTGATTCTAGTCATGGGTCAGAAATATTCCTCATTTTTGAACAAAGGACTTCAGGTGTTTTGTTAACAACTATTCCTAATCAAACTATGTTATGAAAAATTATGTCGTATCGTATTCTATAATATTAAATACTGCGTTTGATTTTCTTTAGATTACATTCATTTACCACACGAAATTCAATATCCCATACACAACTTTACAGCCTATCAGCTTAGCTCACAGTAATTTTCTCTGTAATATTGGAGATGGTAAAACCAACCAAGCACGCAACGCAGCGAGTGACCAACATACTGTATATTGATATATAGTAAAATTATTAATATTAATTTCATTTCATCCAGCGTTAGAATGTTGATCATTTAGCTACACCCCTCGCATGCATGAGATACTCTGTTTCGTTCTTTACTGCATACGTAAATAAAATCTCTCGTACCAAGAAAAGTCTGCCTCCCTGCAAACTGTACACATGATATGTAAATGCAATGATTAAATTAGCTGACTTTTTTGTGGGTTATCTAGTGTACCTAACACACTTTTAGCGCTTGCTCGACATGGGCAATCGATTACGGATGATAGCGGGGGGCAAGCCTCGAGCTCACATCTCCTACACAACCTCCCACCAGGCACACCACTCCGCTGCTGTAGTCACGGATCCGTCTTGCGGTAGATCCTGCGCGTCTCCGGCGCCGGTTTTTTCCGGTCATCCAACCCTCGATCACAAAAGAAGCTCGACTAAGTCGGATCGAATTCTCGTAGGCCGAATATTGCGAGATATGACGTCTGGGTAAATGAAAGCCCAACTTTCGGTCTTTCTTCTGCTCAGAACTAGAGTGAATGTCAACATGTTTCCTCCGAGCGCGTCGGGTGTTGCGTGGCGGCAGGCTGATTTTTTGAGCTAAGTTTGAGTTTGATCGTGTGTTAATTCATCCATGAGGTTCAGGTACTCAAAAGAGCATTTAGGCTCTCATGTAGATTTAGGCTTTCATGAAATGAGTTGAGGGGCTCAGAGAACTTGAACATGAAGTCTTCCTAGTAGTGTAAAAAATGTGACTCTTCTAAATTTTCAAAATTTCAGTGCAGGGGAATAACTACCCTGCGTGTTATTTTACATAATTACGTATTTTCAATGAAATCTGAGTTTTCTGTAGATCTTTCTTTTGAGTGAATTCTTCGAGGTCACTTTATGGCCTTGGTAGCAGCGCCAGTCACTGTTGATACCAATATTTTCATCGAATTATTATCTACACAATTCAACTTCATTAGTAACAGCGTAATATTTCTAATTATTATGCATTTGCCTGATTTGATTTATCATTACAGGATATTCACAAAGTCATTTGTCAAATGGTACCAGTCACATCACCCAAACGTACGTGACGCCTCGTATCGTTTTACTGCATTATTTTTAAAATATTTACTCTACACCATTATGGACAAGCCTAAGCACAAAAAAATCGAACAAAATGTTTTCAATCTGCGTGAGGCTTAATCTAATTTTACCCAATCTTAATCTTACATGTCTCACCTTCGGATTAATGTTACTCTTTAACTTAATCCTAATATTCTCTAAATCTTAATCTTTCGCTTAATAATATTTACTTAATTTTCATTTTGTTTCATTTAACGTTACTGGGATTTGAGGCGCCCATCCCCCTCGGAGGTCTGGATTTGAGGCCCTGCTGACGGCCGCTTCCTGCAGCGCTGAGCCTTCGCGTCACCGCTCGCTCTTTCCCTTTGTCTTCGACCAATCCTTTCTCTTCACGCCAACGTATCAACTGACCATGGCCTGTCCCACGCGTGCGTCCTTAAAATTGTTGGTAATGCTGCTGGATTGACCAAAGTACGAGGAATAGCTAAACTTATAACGAATAAGTTTGAATGAATACTACGATCAGAATAATATTACTATGAACAGGAACGTTTTTCCTTATCATTCTAGTTGAATGTATATTACCAATGTGTCAAAATTACTCATTGCTGGATAGTTATATTTCACTTGAAGGGGTAGTGAAAAGACAACTATTGATTTGAGATCACAATCTCACCGAGAGTCTCATGAGACAGTCTCTGGAGAGATGTGATATCAGACAATCGTTAGATGTATCGAACAATTAAATCAGTTCTCCTACTAGGCTACAAGTGCCCTTTAAGACTGTAATAGACACTGCACCAAACTGTAGACTGTGATAAACTATAAAAATAAAATTCCCTTCACTACTATGCTCCAAGAGCCCTTCAAGACTGTAATAAACGGTGTAAAAAACTGTAAACTGTAATTAAATGTAACAATAAAATCAGCTCCGTTATTATACTGCAAGGGGCATTCAATACTGTAATGACACATAAGGCCCATCACAGAATTTTCTTAAAGTTTTTTATGAGATCTATCAATTGTACTACATCAGCTCACAGCGTCGATGGCTCGGCTCATGGAACCAACGTTGCTTTTGGTTCGAGAATCAGCCAGGGCGCATTGTGCCTCATGCTTTTATTAGTTGAGTTCTAAGCGCTTAAGCAGTTGTTCAGTTTTGTCCAAACCTTGCTGATGACGTTCGCTTGTAAGGCTATTATAAAGTGTCAAAGTTTATTTGTTATTTATCAGCATACGTGAGAGACCCGGTAGTTTAGTAGCTCATATAATGTTGATGGTATTGTAGCAGCGGGAAAGTTGAGAGCCAGGATTGATGTGCCCTTCAAGTACCCAAGGAGTGAAATAGGAATTGTTTTCCAGTCATTTATTGTGAACTCTGAAGTTGGTTCACTTTTAAAAGTTGAAATGCATTTTTGCTTGCAACTATTTTAGTCCGTACGAAATAGTCCGTACGCAAATGAAATAAATCCTGTAGATGGCTAGCCTAGATTTTCAGGTTTTGCGTTTGGTTCAAAATTCATCAATTGATGCACTGGTATTATTAAATAGCAGTGCTTTTCTGCAAAAGTTTGAAACCATATCCATTCGCTCATTATCAAGAGATTTTCAGCTTTGATACTCATCCATTCCTGATTTTTGTGAGGGAATTCATTTCCTATGATGAGTTCCTAACCCCAAATTCAAGAATATTTCTTCTATGTTGAGAATATTCATTCATGGTCTGTGAAGCAGCACTGCAAGGCAAAAAGTCACACAAGTTGTCCTGCACTTCGTAGAGCTTGCAGTCCATTGTGAATTTGGTGCTCTCGAACGCCTTTTGTTCATGGCAAAGCAACTCAAAAAAGCAACCAATCAAAATTCTCAGGTCAAGTGTATTGAGTCGCTTCTATGCATGTGCATGCTAGCTCTTACATTCATTTGTAGTGACCCTGGGACTTTATTCTGAGAGCTCTTACAAAGCCCGCTGCTAACAAAGATATAAAGCTGACCTCTATTATTGACTAATAAAATAACCCCTTGATTGTTTGAGAGCAAAAATACTATCGGTAATTGTATCTGCATGCCAGGGCATTTTTGTTAAGTCAAGAGCTCGCTGAGTGCTCGATTGTATAGTCTTGCACCCCGGATGTTGTGCAACGTCTTTTCTGCTTGTGCTCCGGCTCCTCGCTTTGTATCCCGTACGTGCCAAGGAAGTCCTTGCAAGTATAAATGGAAATTTTACTCTCATGATGCTGCTTTAAAGTCTCTTCAGCTGATCATTCGTGATTGATACGATGTACAATATTACTTGGAACTTTCACAGGAACACATGTTGTGACTCCCGCTTTTTGATTTTATGAAGCATATCGTCATTTCTTTTGAGAGGTCTGTTTAGTATGGAATACGTGTAAGGATACTTATGTAAATGACTTTCAGTAAATTTTTGATTATCATCCTATCAAACGAACGCCAAAATCTCTCAGTTGTGCTACTGTTTTAGAAGTGTTGAGGGAATCATTCCGTTCAATTTCATGGCAGAGTATGTTAAATAATACGAATTATCTTGTAACTTCGTGCTGAATAGATCACGCGCGTATTTCCGTACAATATAATTCATTTAGGAGTCTGTCGTTCTTTTTCCGGTGATAGTTGGCACCGGTCATTATCGTCCGATACAAGCACATGGCTTTTGATGGCTTAAAATTCTTAAAACTATGAATAACTTTTACTGAACTTTCTACACATAATCGTAACAGAGCTAGACCTTATTAACATTCATTGTTGTATAGATCAGCTTCTCTGAATCCTGGTATGAAATTCAGTCTGAGAATCTACTGATTATATTGCGGAGCATCTCTGCCGGACCCCACGGCAGATTCCCACAACATTTACAGTGCAGTGCATTGCTCCAGGCCTAATTGCAAGCGGCCATTGTTGGCGCATTGTAGCGCAGTGCGTCCTCAAGAACCATTGTTATGCACATTTTTACCGCAGATCTGCTCTTGAGGACCCTTGGTCCACTCGCCTGCGCACGCAGTCAATGGTATCGCCTCCAGTTAATGATTTTCAAATAGGGACCCGGTCGTCTTGGGGAATTTCTGCCCTCTCGCGGCCGTTTGCACTGAGCCAGTCGACGTCTAGAATGACTTCGTTGTCGAATTTCAGGTGGTTTTAGTTAATGTGGCTTTTTCCGAACTTTACCGTAACAAGGTTGGTCTAGCGAAAAAGTAAGAGTTTGCGCATCGTGGGAAAATCTGACTTCGATCACTCTCCGGAAATGTTATCGAAGGTAAATCGTTATCACCAAGTTCTTCTGCATCACAGTTTTAGTGTTAAAAAATTGTACTCCAAAAACATATTTCGAAGATGAGATTCGTGTATGGTTACCTTTATTACTAAATGATTTTCTGCGAAATATAAAAGGTATAAAAGAATTAGGCGGCATCGTAGCCAGCCGCCGGGCAGTTTTATGTCATCAGTACTAGTTACTTCTTCAAACGTGTGGACGTGTAATTACTTTTATTGGGATTTAATACGTAAAAAGTGATGAATTATTTATTTTTGCACTTGAATTATTTGTTTAGCACGAGTAATTTACATTTGATACAATATTTAAGGAATTTCAGTTTTTTTTATTTTTACTTCGCTTGTGAATGATCGATATTTAGTCGCTCTTTTCAATTCACTCATAGCATGCGAATTTTTTTCTGATGTTGAAAATAAATATTGCTTTTGAAAAATTCATGCCGCTCGCTTGAGGTTAACAAGGGTGTAATCATGGTGGTAATATGAAAGTGAGGAAGATTAAGACTTATGAAACATTCAACTTTCAAGCATTTATGTTTCCAACCATACAGTGGTTACAATGTCTCTATCGTACCCTGAAGGAAAAATTGCTGCAATTTTTCATTAGCGATATATTAATAAAGTAATGTAACATATGTTCATTTTGAATCAGTGAGCCGATCTGTGCTGGGGAAGTAGGACATTTACGTCAATTGAATGATCCTTTTACGCTTTCAGAGCTATTAATTTCTAAATCACTTTCCCAAGCCTCTCCGCGTACATAAGCTTGCTCCAGCTGGTCACGCTGAGAGCTGGGATGCATTTTAATTAATTCGTCAGATCAATATGACATGCCGGTGTGAGTGCGGTGCTGTCCAGCGGCCTGTCATTTACATGATCAAACCCATTGCTGGATTTGCTCCGACACCTTTGAAGGCAATTCAATGGATGGTGTGGACAGCGGGAATAAGAACTCTCTCCCCTGCAGATTTTCCACAAAAGCTTCTGCTAAATAATGCTTTCGGCGCCCAAGGCTTTGGTGCCGTCTGTATTGGAACGCTCGGGTTCTCCAGCCTTTGCTCGCGGACCTCTCGCAGTGGCGGAAATATTTACTCCAGCTCCCTTGACTATCTGACCAAACTTTTTTCGGTTTTGCCTTTAATTTTTTGGGGAGATGCCATTATTGATGACACCGAATATAAACGACTTTTATTTTTCATTTGTGTTCTATGCAATTTTCATAGTTATTTGTCATTTATGATCATGTAGATTAGACTTTTGTTATTTATCTAGTGTTTGATTCCGTCGTCGTGTTACCTTGTACGTACGTAAATGGTTTGATTCCAATTTTAATTAGGTTATATCATCTCTCGAATTATTCTAAGGCTGAATATAGTATTAACATTCCCATTAATCCGAAGGCCTCGAAAAAATCAATGAAAGAATTAAGAATACGTTTAAAAAACAATTTAAACACTGAACCAAAACATCATAGATGTTTCCAGTTCGTGATCAGCTCGCTAATAATGGATGAGGGACGTGTTCATCGAAGGAAATGATCGGATGAAAAGTATATAGATACCTTTATAAACCAGTGTACAGATTTTCTTCATATCAAAACGCAATAAGAAAATGAGCACTTAATTAGGTTTCATAGAACATTCTCGGACGGAATTTTAGATTTCAATGAGTGCGTCATTTCAATTATTCAGTGCATGTATTTATTTTTTCCAACTTTATTAATCATCAAGTTAGATTCTCACAACTAAAAAAGAGATGAAAATATCATTAGCTTAACAATATTTACGGGATACTTTGCAAAAATGAAGAACAATTAATAAAAGTACCTACCCAAACGATACATACGGAGAGGGATATTAAAATATATTTCCATCAAAACCGGAAACGCTGTCTAACTCAATCGATGCGTCTCAGACTTTCAACTTTGTATGTGTGTCGCTCAAAATTTACTCCAGTTGTTATTTTTTTTATTCATGAATATCATGTATCGTAGTGTTTGATCACGAATTAAACGAAGATGGGCTCGCATGGCAGGTGAAGATTTCACCAATTTATTTCCTTCTTTCTTATGCTCTTGACACTTTGAATTTATCAAACTGCTCGTTTAAAGCATCGGTACTCCCTACTAATTGAAAATCCCCACTGTTCTTCTTCTCAAAATCTTTTGTTACAGCCTGGATAATGGAAAAAGTTTTCCCAAACTGATAAACAAATAGTGCAACTCTCCTCGTAATAAATTTCTTAACAGTTTGTCGATTAATTAAGCCGGATTAATTAAGCATGGAACGTTCCTCAATTCCGCTCACCAAAAATATTCTTTTCAACCCATCGTCTGGTAGGCGAACCAGTCGCTAATTTATCGACTTGCGTTGTTCTTCATGCGGTGCATCCCTTTTTGTTTCGTAGGTAATCATAGGTGTGTCGTGATATCAATGTTGAACTTACTTTATTAAATTTGGGCTTGAACTTTTTTGCTATCGATATTGAAATTCTGAACTGAATTCAAATTAATTTTTCTTGTGTAAACACTGTCGCCTGTTTTAGACGCTGTATTTCTTGCTGCTCCTCGCACAACATTTACGCTGCGATATTTCCTGAGTGACTTTAGTTCTGCACAAAACCTGAAGACGAATCCGAGCGTTACAGTCCATAATTCCGTGAGCTGGGACTGCTGGAGTGAGGCGCGATCTCACTGCATTGGTTTACTGAGGCATGAGTGAAGAGGAAGGGTTGGCTATCACCGCGTTCTGGACAATCCTTTCATGCTGCGTGTCCGGCTGGTGTCCATTAGTGAATTAGACAGCAGCGCTGCAGCGATGCTATCTCCTTCGTCTGAAGTGATGTGATGCCGCCGAGGATTCATGGAGTGTGAGAATTTATGCAGGCTGCTTTGAACGAATACTTGTGTGTGTATCGTGTCCATTGAGATGATTTTGACGCGTGATGCCACTCAACTGACGAAGTTTGACACTCTAGCGAGGGCTGGTCTCTGGTCAAGCTGCAGCTGCTACAGAGCACTTGACTTTTGATGCAGCAACGCGCGGTGTGTGATTTACTGAGGGTTCTTGAGAATACTCCAGCCCTTCAAATTAAATCTCCTATTTTTGCACGCGAAAAGTATTCGAGTGATTAACTCAGCTTACTTGTGAATATTTCTGAAGAAATTTCTAGCTCGAACTTTCGAATTTCTCGGATAAAACATCATCGCTTTATGATCAGTTATTCAAGTGGGGCAAAGACGGTGAAATGCTAAGAAAGGAACAATCAACCAGACTCTAGTTCTCTAGGAAAAAAACATTCAAGCCCAAATTGAATAAAATACTTAATCTTCCCTTAATCCATGTTCACTACTGGTTTCAAATTCAGTTAGGCATCTTTGGCGATATTAATCGCACAATTGTGCTTTGTTTCAGCTGTTGCCATTTGAATTCGGTTTTATGACCTGAAGAAATAGAGAATTAGAGACAGCGATGGTCTGGAGGTACACTACTAAACAAAAGTGTGCAGGTCACCCTTCATACGACAGTCGGACCCCTCCGAGGCACAGTCTGTGGCTCTTGTTGGTTGTGCGCTCTGAGAAGATATTTCTGCTGAGTTTGCCGGCGTCTCCACTGTTATTTTCATTCCATACCTCTTATTTTAGAAATTAACAGTTAATTTGTGTAGAATATGCAAATTTATTTACGTAATGTATTCGATTCACAATGTACGTATAATACAAAATATATTAATGACACGGTAGAGAAGTAGTAAGTGAGGTAGTGATAGTAATCGTTGGTCACAGCTAATGGTAATGCACACTAGCGGTCCCCTCGACCCACTTTACGCATATCTATTCTCGTGCCTGTGCGCGATGAGTGTTATGTGATGACATTCTGGGGCTTCAATATTAGATAACAGGTCCTCTATTGTATTCTTTTGTAGCCTATTCAAATAAACGGTAATTCCAATTAGTCCAACTTGGAGACTAGATGCTGAAAACCAAGAATTGCGATTCATTTTCTAACCTTCTACTTATTTTCTAAACCAATACACCACGCTCACGTTGCATCGTTATGCTTTTTTCATGTAGAACCTCAAGCATTTTTTGCGTTGGACCATCCTAACCCATCGCCCAATGCACCAGAGCTTTCTAAAAGCATCCCTGACCACTGTAGGGCTGGTCAGCTCGTGATTGCGACGGCTTTTGTGGATTAATTGTGTCTACAGATATTTCCCTGGAGGAGCCTGCTATTTGAATATCAAACATTGGAGCTGACCAGCACTCGGAGCAGAGGCTGCGCCGTATTGTCCTTTTTGGGGGCGTCTTACAGCCTATGGAGATGCACAGATACAGAGCTTGGTAGCGTCATCGTAAACTCAATTAGTTATCGCTTCTTGGACTATTGATGAAGTGATGTCAATTTGTCATGTGATCTATGTCAATGTTGCTTAAATATCAGGTGAACAGGAATGTGAGCACGCAAGAGCAGAATTTTCTTGCCTGTGCTATGAATTTCTTGGGGTAGAACGATGATCAATGTGTCCTACATTTGGTAGTTAGGAAAACATCATAAATATGTTTCACAATATTTTTCCTTTGTAAACGTAAAACTTTAAATATTTTGTACCATTTTCTCATTAAGTTTTGTCCTGGTTTTCCATCAATATCTCACAACATTCATTATGATTTTTATTCAGGAGTCATTCACAGTAACGTTTTTTATTGTCTTTACACAGTTCTTCAGTCGATTTTAAAAGAGACCCGCAGATGTTATTTAGCTTGAAATACGGCTGAATCACTCGCACTCTGACATCGCTCAGCTGTTACTCAGAGGTTATTTTCACTTCAGTTCTTTGTATCCCACCGACCTGGGCTTCTGCCTCCTAATTAGATATAATGGGCAGTGCCGGGCTAAGCATGCACATCAGAGAAACTCTTCTTGGTGCCGAAGCTTATCAGTTTGTTTACTTTCCTTATCATTTCACTTCTCGACGGACGGAAATATCTTTTAAAGAAGCCTTTCTTGAAGGGAGCACCATATCTTTTGTGAGACTTGTATGATATCAATACATTTGACGTTCGGGTGAAATGGAGAGCCAATGCGGTTTTCAGGATTTCCAGTTGACAACGCATGTTAAAGGCATTTATATCTTAGGTAGGTCTTCATGGAATTACAGAACTAAATGTTTTTCATGCATGTTTACTGTCAAATCAATTGATTTTATTAGCACGTTTTTGCATCGAACTGAATTACCTGTGGCTTTCGTTCTTTTCGCCTGGAGTTGTACAGACGACCTGATTTTAATTCCGTCTTTTGTAATGAGTTTTAAGGAATCCTTCTACGAGTTTACCATCTCTTTACGGGTTCGTACTTGTACAATTGACTACTTTTTCGGCGAAGCATAAATCTGGAAGCGACTGAAATAAAAAATTACTACGAAGATGTAATTTTTAAATGAACATGTAACCCCAATGTTGAACAAAAATTTCAACTACAAGAAAAAAAAATAGTGCAGCATCCAAGCAAACAACTTCACTGTAAATTCATCCATTCCCTCAGAAAACCTTCCCCCATTGCAAGCCTTCCAGCTGAGTTGCTGCTGCTGCTGCCTGGTACACACTCGAGTGCGTTCAATTTCGGTTTTTGGTTTAAACCGGCGCTCATCGGCCGCAATCTGTGCACAGCCTCGAGCTAAGAAAGGGTTTGGCCTGCGTTCCTGCTGCTGGACGAGCGTTTTAATTGCTGCTGACCGCCGGTCAATCGGTCCCAATATTGCGTCGAACATTGAAAAGAGACTGTAATTGAAGCGTCGCCGCCACACGGACGTGCCGACAGTAGACGCTCGGATTGGTGAGGCTGTGGGCAGCACGTGCCTGCGTCAGGAGGAGGGAATGGTGCTTCTTAAAAGGGCATTATACACGATCAGTCAGTGTCTGAAGACAGGGATTTTAAGGAAGTCAAAAGGACTGTACAGTCCCTTGATTTGTGACCTGATTTCAGAATGGAAAGCAAAGTTAGGATTTGATGTCCATATATGGAGGTCTTTCGGCGATGTCTTCGGCATTGACTGATCGTGTGAAGAGCCTTTCAGTCGTCTTGTCTTATCCTGTGAACAGGGTTTTCGGTGGCACATTTAGCACCTTGCAACAAAGATAACAGACGAGTCCGATTATCTGACGAAAAAATGGTTATAATTACGATTTGTGAAGTACGAAGAGGAATTTATGGAATTGGTTTCAGATATGATGACTAAAGTGTTGAAACATTCCCACCCTTCCATGCACAGGCGAAATAATATAAATGTGAACTTTTATTTTACTCTGTACCTGTTTTTGAATGACAAGTTGAACTTTCACTTATAGTAGCACGACGAGCGCTTCTTATTTTAGTGAATGTTAAATCAAATACAATTTTAGTGAATGTTACATCAAATGCATGGGGCAATAACGAAACATGCGCTCGGTTCCTGGCAGTTTTTGAGACGCCTGAACAGAAAATTATGTTTTTCTATGAGTCAAACCATTTTACAAGCCAATTTTGCGATTTCTGCAGTCGATTTCGTTTTTCTATGATCGCGTACATTTCAAGTTGCGTTTTGCCTACAATATCGCTTCATGTAATAACGAACAACAGGATAATAAATGGCGTAAATTCCTTGAAATAGTAATTACCGAAGTCATTTATTGTATTCACAATTTCATCAATTGTCCTCAAACGAGTGCTCTGGGTTAGCAAGCGGTATAAACCAGTAGCGAATATCCACAGATCTGTTTCCCTTCTGGCGTCCTTCTACGAATTCATGGTTCATCATGGTTTACTTTTTTCCTTCCTACATGACTTTACGAATATATGGTTACTTTTTCCCTTCCTACGTGACTTCACGAATATATGGTTTACTTTTTTCACTTCCTACGTGACTTTACCAATCCATAGCTTACTTACTTCACTTTCTACATCCCGAGTTAATGCAGTACTCTATACAGTCCAGTGGCGATGAATTATTTTATGTTCAATGTGTACGACAGGTGTGAGAGTCTGCCAGAGTCAAATCCTCGTCGCTAGTTAAACGCTATTTATTTAGAAATTCTAAAAGCTCCGCTTCATTCAAGAGAAACGAAAATGAACGTTATATATATGTAGATCAGGGGCTGCACCTCTTACATGTGCACCTCTTACACAGCGCGGTATGAGATCCTTTGTTACAGCGCGGTATCAGATCCTTTGCGTACTGCGTCGCTTTAGAGCTCTCTAGCCGTGGAGCACTTCGGCAATGCGCAAACTTTACTTCCTAGATGGGAAATAAGTATAACTTACTTCATAAGTTGAAGTCTAACTCGTGCCGTGAACTGCTCTGACTTCTGAATTAGAGCCGTCACCAATAAATTAGTTCTTCAATTTAACGACTGATCTAAAGCAGGAATGTCGGTTGGGGTTATATACAGTAATGAAACTGAAACTACAACTTAAAAAGAATTTCAGTATATCCTTCGAGTTTCATAATTTTACATAAAAATACAGTCTTGTATTATTCATTTTTTCTTGACATGTAGGTAGTATATATATAGCCGTTATAGGTCTTAGTCTTGTTTAATTCATTCTTGTTGGATATGTAATCTATATACAGGGCTCGACAAAAGTTTATTCCGGGTGAGTGTCAAAAAAGTTGCGATTTGATAAAAATGTCATCAATGAAATGATACTAATTTTCCCGGGTTTGTATTCATTTGATTGTGATCGTTTGGTTTCGTCAAAGTGAATCAACATGTGTCTGAGCATTTCTACTTCGTTGAAGAAGATTGCATTTTGAATGAGAAAAACAAATCGAATGTGTATGGTTTTCACATCGTTTGTACGCATGAATTACGTTCGCAAAAAACGTTCGAAAAAGGCATGTTTTCAAATCACATACATATTGCTCTTATAAATACATTGAATTTTTCGAACTAGAGGCTTTGGCGTGTGATTTAGGAAAAAAAATTAAAAACATTTGAAATTCGTTCTATTGTCATGGTTTGGTTTCGAGGAGAATCAACACTTAAGCACCTATAGTAAATGGAGGTGTCTTCATAATACAGAGAGCAAATATTAGTGTTTTTTGACACTTCTATCAAGCTGTTACTTGTCTGACACGCACCCGGAGTAAACTTTTGTCGAACACTGTATTGTCTTTTTAGTATAGTCTCGCTCAAGTTATTTTCAATTTTGTCGAATAGTTTTAAGATACATTTCCGAAATGATAGTTCTTATAACACTGAAGCCAACAAATTTCAACATATGAGTAATTCCACAAAATCTGACTTTGTCTCGGAAATATAAGGTACATTCGAATGCAACAGAGCTGTTTAATTCATGAATAGGAAATTCTAACTTCAAGTCAGTAAGAAATCAAGTTCCCCTCAAGACCTTCGAAAATTGGTAGTACAGGACAAAAATTCGTAGATTATAAAAATATAACCCATGACATGAAATTTTTTCCTTGAATTAGCGATTTGATGAACTAAGGGTCCGTGAATCACTGTACACTTTTTAGAGCAAATTAATCGTACACTTGCAAAATGGGTGCGGGCGTGTCGTCGGTACGTGGTAGCTGTGATACACGGCAGCGCTGGTTCCCCTCGAGCTCTGGCTGTGAGAACAAATTGGAGCGTGAGCGCTGTGTCCGAACTCGCTTGTTGACACAAAACATTACTGACCCTGAGACCGTGGCGACGCAAAGCTTGTGCGCACCACCGGTGCATGGGAAAATTGCCCACGTCCTGATGCAATTTTGAATTATCTCCCCAAGGATGAGCGGAATTACCTTTTAACATAACAATTCCACAACAGTATTCCCACTGGGCATGCATTTATCTGGACGCACGTTACAAGGCAAATTAATGCTTAAATATACTTTCAATTTCTATTTCTATTACTTCATACTCATCCCTGTGCAATTATTTACCAAATTTTCGAACACCTATGAAACACGCAAGGAATTTCGGCTGTTGAAGCAACTCTCTCCCGTTTAGAATTGATTTCATCTCTATGTTCTGGCGCTAGTATCCGTTTCATGGGTTGTGAGCACCCTACCTATAATCCCGCTGTGTCCGGCACTGGCCAGTAATCTCGCTAATCCCTTTATACCGAGTAGGGGCGTACAGGGTCGGGCTGAAACTACGGCTTATTTCTTCACTTGCTGATTAAACTTAGTGAAGTGAAGATAATGTTCCCAAATTATGATACATAAGACGCTATAGCTATTTTAGCTGAAGTTATTACTTGAATGGGGACAAGCAGGCAGTTTTTACTAGAGTGCCTACCAGCAGACCGTTGTTACAAGCAGTTTTTGGAAGCAGTGTTAATGATGACAGAAAATGGAAAACTCTCAAGGAAGGATTTTCAGAAATTAAACTGATTATTACTTACTTTGGAGAGCTAAGTCGGTATGGGAATTTTTATCGCTACTAAAATATTCAAAATTTTGAATAATACTTTTCTAATTTACCCAACTAATTACAGAGAAACCGAAACCCCCCAAAAAACGATTCATTTAAAACCTTATTTCTCAGCAATTCAAGCATGAAAACGACTCACTGATAACATTTTCTTAACATATTTCATGAACTTGCACAGTTCGTCAATTACGCACAGTAATGAGAGTAACAAACATTTCATACATTTTACAAACATCTCAAGTGCGCGTGGTTCTGCTTGCTATTCCCGCGCTACCACCACACCTGCCGGCACATCGTCCCGTCCCAGCAGGTCACCTCATGTCATGGCTCCTTGCTACAGAAATGGAGTCAAATATTTTCCAAAATTTTCTTCCCGAGAACGATCGCAGCTCGACGAGTTTTTTTTCGCTGAAGCAACATTAGTTCACCTAGCTCCAAATGCCGTACTTATAGCATGATTTAAAAGGATTTAATTACTGTTAGTTTTTTTTCTATTTTGCACTGTTGTATATAGTAATACTCGTATATAGTTATGTAACTTTTTCAGCAGGTATAATTTCTTTGGAAGTTCAAAAAATATTCTTTAAAAGGAGTAAATTCAACTAACTTAGATGAGTACACAATTTAGAGCAGTGTTTTTATTAAGTTTGATATCCTTCACGATATTTCCTTCGTGCGGTGTCTAGAGAAAGGAATCTGTGTCTATAAATTATATTCACAAATTATTATATTGCAATTACCTTGGTTTCACATATTCATTCAATAATTTGAGCGTGTATCTAACACAGCTCTGCCGCAGAGTTCCCAATCTTTCACTGTCATTAAGACCTCAAAAACTTTACCTGTTTTTAGAGCAATTCTACAAAACTATACAATGGGCACATATCCAATAGCCAGTAGAAAACAAGTCCTTGTTATCACAGAGAAATGGACAATTTAGAGACGGGTTCTGAACAAGCAGAAAATTTTCAGGTATCTTTCATTTGATGTCTTATGAACATCACAAAAAGTCTTCATGGATAACTGATTCGGTCGGCAGGATGGACGGATAAGACAACTAAATCATCCTCGTAAATTGGTATATCTAGACAACTGAAAAGTTTTATGTATAAATAATCTCTCTTAGTTCACAAAGTTAAGATATCAGGAACTCTGAATATAATCAGAGTTCTGAATATAATCGCTAGGGTGACAAATTATTGAACAGAGTCTCAAAACTTAATTATAGTAAGGTTGAGCACGACGCGTATCCTCTGCATTGCTAGTAAACAGGAGATAAATTTTTCGGTGAACGTTGGTGTTTGATCATAACGTTTTCCAGCAACATATGCTTCATTATCGCATTGCTGTTCATGTGTACAAAAGTCAAGAGAAAATAAAAATAGAACATTTTTGGAAAACTCAGCGATTCTCAATTTTAGTTCTATATCCGACCATTTTTTAAGTGTTTCCTAACGTTCAAAAAGCTGACGTTGGAATGGTTTTCCAATTTTTATAAGATCACTTCTGAGAATGATACATATTTATCAACGATTGTAGAGCGTGAACTTGATTACTTCAAGTGCTCATCGCCATCAGTTTAAAATATTCCTTATTTTAATTTAAAAAACTTGAAAATGTTTTCGATATAACCCTTCGACTATAAAAACATAGCTTCTTCGGGGTAAGCAGCTCTTGACCTTTTGCTGAAAGGCTTTCTTAAATCTTTTCTAACTTTTCAGCCTCGTGGGATTGTCCAAGTTTATTGCAAAGTAAAACACTCAAATAGTCAGCTATCATTTAAAAAAAAACTTTACACATCTATTTTTAAAAAGCGCAAAGTAAGATGGTATTGATAACTGACCATGGTTATTTTTATTAAATTTATTGCAAATGTTCTTAGATCACTTCGATCACCAGTGTCCTGCACCATGCGGACGTGATCAGCTACTCGCCTCTGCAACCGTGTGAAATTACAGCGGCGTGCAGCAGGGCTTCGGCGTTACTCCAACCATTTATGGGAGCTGAAATTTATGACTATATGTTTTACGTCGAACGCGACTATGTTTTTTTTGTATCTTTCTTCCTGTATATTTTCAAGGTATGTATGTGATACGTTTTTCAAAAACATGCACATGCGTGATCTTTAAGTTTTATCGCACCCTGTTCAGTCAAATGATATGACTAATAATTAAGAAATTCACTTTTTCAGCTCATACGCTGAAGAATTATTTAGGTTGAGTAACTGAGTTTATTTCGATTCTAAGAAATCCTTTACGTTCATTGTTCAGAATCCCTAGAAAAAAATTATTACAAAAAGCTAAAGTGAAATGGGAAGTATTAGAATGTATTAGTTGTGTAACTGAACATGAAATGAGCATCTTATTCTTCCGTGTTCACTATTAAAAAAAAAGCGTTCTACTGCAATATACGCTACGTACATCCACCGAGGAACCAACGCAACACATCTCTTACAAACTGCAGCACAAAATTCCTCGCACAGCCCTGCCGCACAGGAGGCGTGTGTGCGAGATCTGCAACTGCAGTTAAGACATCGATCAGCTCCCGCTTGCAGCGCTCTGAACATGCAGTTGAGCAAGCAAGCTCCAGGGCCTATTGTTTGCCCTGCATTAAGCCTATGAGACTCACACGCCAGCCGACTTCCTGATTTATTATCTATGCTAAATGCATTGCAGCCTCGCGTTGCTCTGGCTCCACCGCTTGAAAATACCGTGAGAGCAGCGGCTGATGTTCGCCGCCTCATGCCTTACATGAATTGGTTTTTGTTCGCGTTGTTTTTCTATTAGGTAATTTTAAGCATTTCAATGAGGTATCCCTCTTTAAATTATCCAATATTTCGTACAGAGTAATGTTTCGTTTCGGGCTTAGGAAGTGTTGATTACTAGACAAACCTTTAGTACATGTCTAGTAGCTATCAATTAAATTAATTTAGTGTGCATCCCAGTTAGTAAAAATTGAGCTCCGAGTCAGTTTTTTGCTGAAAACTCACTACACAAATTTGGAGGTTTATTGCAGGTCATTATTTATAATTTGATAAAATTAGTGGATGGCCAAACTGTTCCACCATGATGTTTGCATGCCATCAAATTTTGTGTCAGGTGATTGTCAAATTTCATCCGAATGATTACCAAAAAATTATACTTGTTTGACGGTTCTTTTCTTCCACACAAGAAAATAATGATACATCTCGCAGATATTGCTGTTAAAGTTTCATGCTCTTACTTTAAAACTAAAATCAACTGAGCTTTCCCTGCTTTTTTAAAACATAATTTAATTTTTTTTCATTGATTTACTTACGAAGAACAGCTTGAAGAAAACCCACGAAAACCCACTTTATTATGCCGATGGTCGTAAATCATCGCTAAGATCAGACCGTGAACTCTAAAATACGGAGTAATTGTTAGCATTGGTGTTTCAAGTGCATTTTCATCACAGAAAATTATGATTCGGTTTATATTTTTTCCAAGCAAACTTTCTGTGGTACACTAACGCTCTTTCTTTCACCGTTACTCGTGAAAAGATGAAAAATGGTAAAATTTGAGGTATTTTTTATGCGGAACAGTGATTCTAAAAATCGAAATGCACTTCGCTGGGCAAAAAAAGCTCGAGCTCGCCGAGGTCTTGTTTGCGATAATCATTTGAATTGGAAAGCTTCCGCAACACATGCAAATTCCAGCGAGCGACGAACCATTTGCGTAACTTTGTTCTGTTTTTTGATGCATTTTTTTTGACGCCTTCTCAGTGGGTGTCCCGACGCGTCTCTGGCGCCCGCATTGTGAGTTTAATGAAGTCCTATTTCTTGCTCTCTTTCCAATCACCCGTTTTTTCCCGCGATTTTTCAGCCTACGCTAGAAATTTGCCGTCGTAACGGACGCTTCTGTCGGGGAAATGGAAGTTGATGAATGCAAAGTGAGAGCACCAAATAAATTGTGAAAATCGTAAAGTAAAATTGTGGAGTAGCGTTGACTAGTGATGTTAGAGTATCTGCTCGGTACTTAACCCAGCAACTCCGTAATTATTTTTACACGGAAACGTTCATGTAATATAGAACAGCAGTCTGGTTATGTAGTTCCGACCATAAATTGAACATAACGTTTTGAATTGCGGAATAGAACGCAATTTCTCTAATTTCCTTCATAAACTGCACTGGGTCGTATAAAGGGTTAATACGTGTTTTTTATTTCCCGATTAGTGGCCATTATCCACAGTTGAATGAAAAAGTTACTGATTTATATACCAAATTCACAAATTTTTTAATCTCTTGATTAAAATGATAAGCAGCCCGCGTACTTGTATACATTCACGTCTTTACCACTCAATACGGTATTATCAGCAGAAGTTTTCCTGCTAATAAACATTTCGGATTTTGTAAAAATCAACCATTAGTCCATCAAGGATTGCTGTAAGTTTAAAGCATTTTTTTTCGCATGAATGTGGTAACTAAAGTTCTTCTTCTAATCCTTCGAATTAGATTTCCTAGCAACAGTCCCATCCCTAACATTCCTTTACATTATCCACGTCCTGCAAAGTAGACATGCAATTCTGAAGTCTCCGATTGCTCTCATTGTTGCTGGCGATCTTGACACGAGAATTTCAGGCTCTGCTTTGTCTGGCGTTCTCTGCGATTCCACTGAAATTCTCGAAGTGTTTGAGGTGCGAAATTGACGAGGATCTTTTCAACCCTCAGTAATTAGAGGCTCGGAGTGACTAAGATGAGCAGCGCGTACCTTGCTAGGCTCAAGAGTCGATCGATTGTGTTCGAAGCTAGAGGCAGTGAGGATTTTCCGAGTTCATGTGTGCACGGACTGAACGTTCGAATGAAAAATAACTGTAAAAAATGGAAATGTCATGAAATTTGAGCGAGTTTTAATTTTAAACTATTTGGTCGAAAAGAAACCAATTAAGTGGAATTTTACATTTTGCTAAAACTCTTAGAGGTTAATTGAAGAATTCGTTTTTTTTAACTCACATCGTACTCGAATGTTAAACCATTTAAATAAAGCCCGTTGATATGCAAATCTCCTTATTATAGACATCTATGTTAGGTAAAACACGTATAAGAGTAGAAGTTTGTTCAGTATTGCAAGTCACAGAAATAGAGAGCAGATTATAATGGAACTACGTAGTCACGCGACCAGTTAAAAATAACGGGGCTTACTTCATTTACTACGGAAATAAATTGTTTTGTCCCGGTGAAACATGCAATTGGTCACAAAGGTTCTTCATCGTTTCCTTGAAATCAAATTTTCCCAACAAATCTCTGTTAACCAAAATACTGTCATTTCGTACTCTATGAAACAAAGCATTCAATTTCATTTACGTCACGTTCATTTACGGTGCGATATTCAGCATCAAATCTACAACACTGCAGCGCATGTTCTCCTATGAAATACAAACAAGGGAGATGGAAAAACCAACCAAGGAGCCAAGTAACAAACGGTGAATTTTATTACTTAAGTTACAAATGATAAATATTAGCCCCTCTCCTGCCCATCAATAGCAGCGGAGCGCCTTTTTCAACGACATGTAAAAAATAGCAAGTCAATGCAACTGCTCTGACACTATGTCGGTGATTTCTAATACCGAATTGGCATACATCGCCGGTAATACGGAACCAACTGGATTTTGTGGCCACGTTTCTTACAATCATTGTGGAACACTTAGAATGAAGGTTTCGCAGTCTTCGATGCACTCGTTAGGGTTTCTTAAAATAAACCTCATAGCTTCGAGGTTATCCAGCAGAGGTGCGTTATCATTATCCATAAATTGTGTAAAACGAGTATTTGGTAAGTGTGAGCTATTGCTGACACACATCGAAATACTGAATGATGGATTTAATCCATTTTACTATCTCTAGTTAATTATAACTCACTAGAACACATTCCTCTGTCTTTATTTAGCCCATCTACAGTGCATCACAACTTCTTGAACACTCTAATGGCGTGTGTTCGAAGGACCGTTAATTCAACTTTAACACTTTTACTCGTGTTCAGAAAGATTTTCCTTCCTATGGGTTATTACAGTACTGAAATAAGATACATTTGGCCCCACTCATGAGCTCCACAGTTATCAGTTGATCAAGCTGGTTCGCTTTGCATAGTCCGATTGAGTTGAAATCAACCCGGGCCAGAGTGGCCCAGTTAATGAAGTTGTCCACGGTTGCAGTTAGGCCGCCATCACTCAAGTGCGCTCAATGCACGTCTATGACACCCACTCCGTCACGCCGTGCACGACGTGCATTACCACGTCACGCCACGTACAGCGCGTCCAGACGAGCCACACGGCCCATTGCGCGCGTTAAAATAACACGCTTGTTATCATCAAGCCGAGCCGACTCCGCCATGTTGGTTGCTTCTCAACCATGCACCTTAATTGCTGAAAAATGCAATCATTGTGTGAGCTTGGAGGCAGCTCTACGTGCATATGTCTTTCACACCGAGCATGAGGTTCCCTTTCAATTTTTAAATTTTTGGTCTATAGTTGGGCTTGAATTTCGATTTTAATACATTTTTTGGGGTTGTTTCGATGAAAGCACTACATAAAGGAGAACACATCGCCGGAACATGTGTTATGGTACTTATGAATCAAAATTTAATCCTACCTAAAAACTTGAATTGTCATTTTACCAATTAGTTCACCAGGCTGATCAATTTCGCCGCATTGAAACCTGAGTAACAATTAGACTATGAAGTACGTGCCCAATCTCCAATGGAAACGTTGATAGAACCAGGTATAAATGGGTTTTATTACATAGCCTCTACGAAATGATTTTCAGCTGACGTTCTTTTGCCAAAAAGTTTGGGATTTTATAATTTCATAGAATTCTCGATCACACGAGTTCTTTAAAATTAGGCTTCTCTTAAAGTATTTCACAGGATGCGCTATTAGATAAAAACTTTACTCGCTATAATTGTTGTCTTTAATTAGGCTTGTACCAAAATTCAAGACATGAACTCTGACGACTCTCGGTGTCTATGGCGAATATTCTAGTTGCATGTCAACCGTACAAACTAGCGATGCAATTTACTCTAAGCGTAAATAACTGAAACCGAACATTATATCATTATAAGCCATTGACCTTACATAGCTAATAGTTTTATTACCAATGGATTGCGCACCGCTTTGATATTAATAGTGTTTGCATGCGACCGTGACTTGTAAACAAATGAGGGCAATCATCCATGTTGAAACTAAGCTTCTCATTTATATCACTTGTCATTCCTACGATAAGTTTAAGATTTTTTTACCTGCAGAAGCGTGAGCCCCATCTTTACAGGTTTTGAAATGCGATGCTATAACAATTGAAGGAAAAAGATTTTTCTTGATATGAGTAGGGTGTATATGGGAAGTAAAACTTCGATAAAAATTGCACGTCAAGATCAAACGACTTGACCAGAAAAGAGACCTGGTTCTTCAATGTTAACTCTCGGACGGTTGTTGATGCAGTCCATGACTAATTTTAAGTGTATAAGAACAATTGAGGCCATCAAATTGTACTGATATTAATTTTGCAATTATTGGACCAGATTTTAGAGTGTTTGTGATAGTTAAAATTAGAAATTTAATGAAATTAAATTCTTTGAGCACTGAATTCCCTGGCCTAGTTGTTTAACCTTACCTGTGTTCGTTTTATGCAAGATGTATTATGTAGACATATTACATAGTATGTAATGCACTCAATCACATACCTCAAGCTGTCTGAAATTGTTTTCACTTTTCTGTTTTTACAAGAATATATGTTTATGATACGTGCAGGAAATTTTCAAACGTCCTCTTTTTTGACTTTTATGATAGCGACCTGAACTATTCGTTCAATTTCTTTATGTCGTGCACGAGTCCATGTATTATTTCTCGCGTTTGTGTTGAAATTAATTCAATAGTTAGAAAACAATGTTTAATTTAAAAACACTATGGTAAACACGATATACGTAAGTGGGCAAATTGCCGGAAAAAAATGTTATGTGTAGCGATAGTGTTTGGGCATCATGAGCTCCTCATCATGAAAATCTTGAGCATGACCTTAGAATGAGTAATGTAAAAATCATGAGACTGTACACCTACCTACCTACGTTGAATCTGCCAACTACTGCTATTCCGTTATTGAAAACTGGAGAAGAACAACATCAACAAAGGAGTTCCATCGAAGGCATAACATGATGAAGAATGACACGTGCAGCAACATCAACAACGGAGTTTTAGGTTTCATCAATGGCATAACATGATGAAGGATGACACCTGTGGCAACATCAACAACGGAGTTTTAGTTTTCATCAACGGCATAACATGGTGCAGGATGACACGGGTAATATCTTGAGACATGTCTGAGTAACCCGGTTTAGTTTGGCTCAATATTCTCCTGAAGTTGCGCTCGGATGACGTGTGTCCATGTGGATTCAAAATTAACTTTAATTATAAGCTGTGCAAAGTTGACAAACATGAACATATCAAGTTACTGAACTGTCCTACAAAAGCTCTAGTCAGAACTGATTGCTTTTTTATCACAAAAACAAACGAAAACATGAAATAAGATAACCAGTACTTACAAGGGAACTGATTAGGGAAACACAATATAAAGCACCCGTCTGTCTGCTTAATTTGATCCAAACACATTGGCCTGAGAATCCCAGGTTGGAAGGTAGTCGCATTCATAGTCTCTTTCATCCCCGTCTTCGAAAGTGGTTACCGCGTGAGAAGCCTGGCTGGACCCTCGGATGGGTCGCTCATGCCGCGCGCCTGTAAGCTTAGGAGAGACAAAAGAGCGTCGCTGACCCGGAAAACAATCGAGCAAATGGCCCGCTGCAGGCATTCAGTGGCCATCCTTGGCTGAGATTTATTAGACGTTTTGAGTGGCTGGCTCCATGGCACCAGGTCAGCAAGGGTCGCCCCTTAGGGATAGTCGGTCATGCTGCAGCGTATTATTAGGTTTCAGCCTTGAGGCCTAAATGACCCACATACCGTATATAGGACCCTGCGTGAAGGGGTTGAAGTCTACGGGGGTTCTAGTTAGGCTTTCGCTATTGAGATACACTTCCCCGCCAAAAAATTCGTTGGAAAAATGTGGATGTAGCTAAATCAATCAAAGTTAATAGTTTATTGCACCACCTTTCATATTGATAATGGCATTCATTCTATTAAGCGCAGATGCTGTATGATTTTGAAAATAATTTAAACGAATATTTGTTAAAAGTACAAGCCAAGGCTGAAAAAGATTTTCTTAAGAAGATGGAAGAGATGTTCAGGCTCGCAGCTTCCTCTCCAGTTGGTCCCAGTAATTTTTGATTGAGTTTAAATAAGGCGATTATACAGGTTATTTCATACGAGAAAAAGATTTATCATCGCACCTGAACCAATTTTGCACTACATACCACCGGTGTGTAAGAGCGTTGCCGTCTTCAAAAATACCAGAACTATCAAAAAGTAAGAAAAATGGTTTATTCCAAAATCGGTCACGTACAAAGTATATACCTTTCGGTTTTTCAATTCGTAAAATT